>JAXCGZ010005776.1:0-140517 GCA_037179515.1 Halocaridina rubra
AACAGCCAAGAATCATTTGCCTTGAAACCCTACAGCTGCAGAATATGTATTTATATAAAATTGATAAAGGAATATGGAAGAGAGTAAAGATACGGTCAAAAATCAAGCAATGCATACTATAAAACCTCTGACACATTAAAAGCTTGAAATTAAAAACTTTATTATAAATTATGATATGCAATGAACGGTAATCAAATAGTCTCTTAGTGACCTATTTTTATAGGATAACAGCATGAACTCTTAAGACTGAAGCATGAACGTGAATACAACATATATAAAGAATTGACCATGTGCAAGATAATGAAATATCCCAAATGAAGGCACTGCATACGGATACGTCATTTTAGATTTTAAGTTATGAGATATGAAACTCTTTATCATCATCAGCGCTAGGGTTTACCAAGAGGTCTCCCACCTTCAAGGCATCCCCATAAGAGAGAAAAGGGAAAATTGAAAATTTACCCCAACCAAGCCACCCTCCCATTAAGATCAGTAGCAACCCCTATACCTGAGATATATGGAGAATAGACAAATGGTATTACTAAAGAACAAAGTTCCAGAAGACATGCACAGCTCCCTTCTCAAACAATGTGATAAATTATTTGCCTCAAACTCCCTCTGCTGAACTGTGTGGAAACCCTTCCTTGATCAAGTATCCTCTGTCATTAGTCTGGCTAATGACAAATTTATTTAAAAGGAATTCAAACTCTGTAGCAGACTGTGAAAGGGAACCAGAATTTATGATAGACACCATCAAGAAAATTTAGTTGTCACATTGTATAAGGAATTATGATATGGTATGAATTGATATAATTCTAAATTTAGGAGAAACAGGCTGCATTTTTTCAAATTTCCTGAACAGAAGAATCTACTCTGTCATGATATGTTAAAAGTGTAGTTGCCCATGGCAACAAAATCCTCCACCCTTTCTTTCAAATCTAAAGTGCAACGGAGTATGTCTGCATAACCTAGTAAAGCAAGTACACACTAAGTAATCCCAGATACAAATCTTCATATCCTTTCGCAGCCTTGGAAGATTATTGAGGAAGAATTAACCATTAAGGACCTTTCCCATTGCTCAGGCTTTCAGAAAAATATAATTGAACCCCTGACTATCAGAGCAGTATGAAACATGGTTTGTCTGTTCCAGAAGGTAGTCTAGCCTCTAAGCAACAAAATTCTTGGAATCAGCATCTACACAGCAGCTGTTGAGTAGAATAAATATTCAAGCCGAGTGTGTATGCACTTGAGCACCAGCTAGAAACAAAGAGGACAAGCTGCCTATACACTTTAACAGCAGCCACAAGCAAAGGGGCTCTAGCTTGTTACCAACTTGCAAGAGCATATTAAACCACCAAGACAACAAGTTTCAGCCAGTTGCCCTCTACACGCACTGCATGAAATAACTGTGCAAAATGGAATATATTGAAAAACTCTTGGAAAAACAAGCAAATTCAAAAAACTAAATGTTTCACCTTTCATATGGGTTGTATTTAGTAGAAGTATTGTCGTGTTGTTATTGTTGCTTGCTGTTCAGTGTGCCACTATTAATCCCTGTTTTAATGGGCGTGGACAAAGATTGGAGCTGAGGAATTAAGACTGAGTACTCGGGTCGAGTGCTTTAAGCATTTAGCTACCACAGTCACCATAGATATGTAGTATTGTTATATAGTGACCTAATTATTACAAATAATGGAGTGATGTGTAGGTTCCATTTTGCCACTTTCCAAGATGGAACTTTTGCATTTGCAAAAAAAATTAAAGTATTTCTCTCGACCATTGTTCTTGCTAGCAGGAGGCCCATACTTGTATCAGTGGTACAATGTTCTCATACCAGGGACAGGAAACATTTTTTCAGAATCCATAAATGTCTCAAACCATTACAAAGTGGGAGCCATCTTGTGAGAAATTGATATCCATATCTTTTTGGATGGAGGATAATTTCTAATAATATTCTGTGTACTGTGTACTATAGTATCCCTGAAAATATTTTTTTTTAATTTCAACATCATCATATGCCCCACATACAGTTGCTCTGTGAAGATTGCTGTAAGATTATGTATTGTTATTTCCTACTGCTATTATTCCTTCTGTTTCCTTCATTTCACATCCCACATTTACATTGTGAGGATTGTTTTAATTCTGTGTAGTGTTAGTTTATATTGTAATACAGCTTTTGGATGTTTTTTTATCTTACACCTGTCATATAGATCACTCTTTAAACATTGAACACCTCTCATGTATGTTATGTTTTCTAAATTCAGTAATTATCACTCATGAGGAAATTTTTTTAGAGTAATGTAGTTTATATTCTATTTCGAGCCTAGAGATGTCGGGCAACATTTACTTGTTGATTAAGGAAGAGTTATCTTAGACATGTAACTGCGCAAACCCTTGTCCTTCTAAAATTATGCTGTATTTCCAAACCAAACACAACAATTGGTATGAGTTCCCCATCTTCCCAGAATTATTTGATCATCTCGGTAAGCTTTTTTATTACTTAGTAAATCCTATAAATACCACAATTCTATACTCCCATCCTTGTTAGCGCTTTATACGGAAACTATTAGCTCTAAGTAATTTTAGTATCAAAACAGGAAATTAAACTAGTTATTTCATTACGTCCCAATTACTTAGACTAGCTTAAAGAGGCAAGTCTTCGGCATGATCAAAGGTGTTCGACATATGACGTGATGCCTTTGTAGTGTTGAAGTAATGACATCCATTGATGAGTCTCGTCACACTTCACACTAACTGACAGGAGATCAACAGCATCCAGCTCTTCTTGGACTACGAAAAAAGTCTCGGCAACTACTTGGTAGATGTGGATGGCAATATACTCCTGGATATCTATACTCAGATTGCTTCTCTCCCACTTGGTTACTCTCATCCTGACCTCCTCAGACTGCTGAATGATCCTACCAATGTGGTGAGTATGTTTTACTCCTAGATGGTATTTAAGCTTTAAAATTTTTATGTGAAGGTAAGATTCACTTGCAAAATAATGTAAAGAAAAATAATATATCATAAAAATTGTTTTGGCTCTGAGCATTGATAATTTTGCAGAGGAGACTTAGGAGCATTTAATTTATTTAGCAATGCAGTTGTCCCACATCTTATATGATTAACAGTTATGCAATAAAAATATAGAACATTCGTAGAAAATACAATACAGCTTGTACTGTACTGAGTATTTTTACATAAATTTAAATTATATTAGATCATATTTAAGTATGGAAGAGTAATCTAAGCATGATTTAAAGTATACAAAAGGTAAGGAATAGGTTATATGCTAAGTGTTGACACCTTGATATAAGGGTTTTGAACATACTTGAGTTTTGACTTCTTTGAAGGCTGGTGTAACCAACTGACTACTTTAGATGAGGGACAACCGTAATATTTTTTTTATTATTCATAGCGATTCAATATTACAGTAGTAATTTAGGTTTACTTTCCGTAGTGCAAATTTTTTCTAGTTAGAATTTTTATTTCAGAAAGCTTTCATAAATCGACCAGCTCTTGGAGCTTTTCCTGGAAGTGACTGGGCTAATCGTTTGGAAAATTCACTCATGGCAGTAAGTTGCTCATTCGAATGCTATATATTAACCTGTTTTATGTAGTTTTTTGAATTTCAAATAACACTTCGTTTATGAGAGCTACTAATATTGAATAATATACCAGAGAAGCTCAAGCTAGGAACAAGTAAATTTATATCAAGCAAACTGCAATGCTAAAGTTTTGAAATTATAGTGGAATGATGCCAGTATTGCGTTACTAAGTTTTACCATCTGATGTTTTATATTTTCTTTCTTTTTTATTTTCCTAACCATGCTTCTTCCCCTAATGGAGCCATCTGGTTTATGATTTTTTACTTTTTCCAGCTGGAATCGTTGTTTGGCTTATAATAATAATAATAATAATAATAATAATAATAATAATAATAATAATAATTATAACTACACAGTATTTGGTATATGTAATTTTTATCTTTGTATTTGAAGATTATTAAATATTCTAATCAACAGATTGCACCCCCTGGTCTACGTCATTTGTGTACAATGGCTTGTGGTTCATGCAGTAATGAAAATGCCTTCAAAGCCATTTATATATGGTACAGAAACAAGCAAAGAGGTGATGCCTCGTTCAGTCAAGAAGAAATAGACAGCTGTATGATAAATCAAGCTCCTGGATGCCCTCCTTTTACTCTTTTATCATTTATGGGTAGGTAATTATGTGTTCTCCAGCTCCAACTTGTCTGTATCCACCCCCATAATGGGAATTAATAATGACACAAGACAGCTAACAATGATGTATATGATCATATTTCTATTTCACAATTTGAATGAGGCTTTGATTGTATTTATTGATCTAAATTAGTGAATACAGTCTCCAAAAGAGTTTTATATATACAGCTGTGTAATACTTTATGACTCTGACTAGTACAGTGTTAACGCGCCGGCTCCATATTCATGAGGTCGGCAGATTGAGCCTCGTCCAGGCAAAAGAACTTAAGCTGTTTACTGGGAGGTTACTGCTGTGGCTGAGCACCACAGTGGGGGGTTAGGGCTTACCCCAGCTGACTTTCTGAGGAGCAGCTCAAATTGATGTCGGAACTGAAACCTGGCAACCTTTTACCTTTACCTTTTAATTAAACATTGGGCAGACTTCATGTGTGAAAGATTGACTGAATAGTCTATATCCTGCACTGTACCTTAAAACATGATAATATGCTCGTTTATATATATATATATATATATATATATATATATATATATATATATATATATATATATATATATATATATATATATATATATATATATATATATATATATATATATATATATATATATATATATATATATATATATATATATATATATATATACAGTCACCTCTCTTTTTACGTAAGTTTAGATTACACTTATTTGGGATGATGCATGTCCTCAATAATAGTAAATTAATTCAAATTACACGAATAAAGTGAACGAGAAAAAGTGTAGTACAATTTAGAGACTAAGCGCCTGCCTCGTTTCCAGTTTCCCGCCATACAGCCATGTTCTTCAGTCTCGCTTCACCCAGCCTACCATGTGGATATAGTGCTTGCTCCAACTGATATCGTTGTAAACTTTGTTCTTCCTGTGCTATTTGTTTGTACTTTTATTCATCTATCATGGCCATTAAATGCCCAGGAAGAGATTGTGGAAGTGCTCTTGCTTCCAAAAGTGTTGTAAAATAAAAAGCGAGTGAAATTTGTGAACATATGAAGTCGCAGGTAGAAAGCGAAGTGAATCCCTTTGCAGGTAGCCATAGCTGGTTTGCAAACTTTCAGTGCAGGTTTGAATATCACAACCACAAGGCAAAAGCACATCAGGTGATTTACAGGTGGCAAAGCAATTTCCAAGCGAATTGAAGGCTATCGTACACAAAGGGGGATATATGTCTGAGCAGATCATTAATATAGACGAAACTGTTCTGATGCTTGGTGCATTCGCTGAGGGTGACCTGAAGCTGAACCCTGTAATGATTTATCACTCGGAAAACCCTCGTGCACTGAAGGGTCCTTATAAACATTTACTTCCAGTGCACTGGTACGTAAATAAGAAGGGATGGATGACTGGGAGTATTTTTAAGATTATTTCTTGATGCATTTCCCAAAAGAGTTAGAAGTTTATTGCAAGAGTCAAGATATACCCTTCAGTATTCTTCTCGTTTTGGATAATGCCCCAGCCTATGCTCTGTCAATTGCTGATTTGAACCCGAATGTAAAAGTTGTTTCTGCCGCCAAATACAACTTCACTACTCCAACCAATGGGCCAGGAGGTGATGCAAATGCTTAAATTGCACTACCTTGGCATTTCATTTAAAGATCTCAGCAGGAAGACTTGACTTCAGATAGGCTGTCCTTGAAAAAGCCGCTGATGCCCCCGATCTCTTGGTGATGAGGTTAAGAAAAATGTGGTTAAGGATTACTGCAAATAGTTTAATATCAAGCATGCCATTTGGTTTATGAAGGATTCTTGGGCTGAAGTTACAATCATGTTTGTTTGAGGCATGGAAGGAGCATTGTCCAGAGCAAACATATCATTCAAGGGCGTTGATCTCGATGAAAGACTTTCAAAAACGAAACTTGAGTGTGTTCAGCTCGCATAATGTGTAGGATTTCCCAATGTTGTTGGAGAGGATGTGGATGCCTGCTTGCTTCCCACACAGAGGAATTGACTGCAGAGGATGTGGACGAAATAGAAGCTCAGCGACAACGTGGGGAAGAGGAGGAAATAGAGGCAGCAGCTGCACTTCATGGGAGCCCCATGAAAACACTCAGTGTGAAGAACTTCACTGAATTTTTTAACCATCTGGAGAATGCCTTGGATATTTTGGCTAAAAAAGATCCTGATGTAGAGCGTGCAGGCTTGACGTACCGAAGGGTCATGCAAGTTGTTGGCTGCTACCATGAACTTTTGCTAGAAAAGAGGAGGGTTACACGGCAGGCAACTCTTCATGCTTACTTCTCATTAAAAACAAGTGACTGATGGCCCTCAACCCAGCACATCTAAGCAGCATGAACCCCAACCACAACCAGGGGTTAGCTCTCCCCCTTCCTACTTCTCTTCTCCTCCCTATCCTACTGCTTAGGTCACCTGCTCACCACCACCATGCACGTCCCAGTATGTCTGTTGCCCTTCGTATATAAAGTGAGTACACCTGTACTCTAATTTGTTTATTTTTTTGTTTATCTGTATATCTTTAGTATTGTATATATTTCAGGCATTGCAGAATAAAAAAGCTGAATATGCTAAGACTTGCAAAAAAGTTGAAGCGTCAGGTTGAGGGTTCGCGCCCCATCACGGTCTGAGGTTAGCAAGGGCATGCACTCAGGGTAACTATTACATCTGCCAAAACAAGTCCTTTGCAAGAAGGCAACCACCCTAGCCCTTGGTAGAAAAGGGAGTCCGTGATTAAAACCGGAACAAACAAACAAACAAACCATGTGTTTATATACATTTGTGGAATGTATCCATGCCTATTAACATTATTCCTTATGGAAATATACTCTTTTAAGTATGCAAAATTTGGGTTTACATGAGCCTTTTGAGAACTTATCATTGCATAAAAAAAAATATATATATATATATATATATATATATATATATATACAGTATATATATATATATATATATATATATATATATATATATATATATATATATATATATATATATATATATATATATATATATATATATATATATATATATATATATATATATACAGAGGGGGTCCTTGGTGTATGTGGTCTTTGAGTTACGATGTTTTGCCATTATGACGCAGAACCATAAATTATTAAAAAGTCGATTTTTTACCTACCTGGTTTGTGTGGTAAATACAAACTTCGCACACTGAACAGTTAGTGAGCATGGCCAATGAATGCATTACTAGCACCACTGTTGTTTATGTATATATAAAGTTAATGGCTTTATTTATTTATTAATGTATTTTGTTATTTGAGGGATTTATTTAATGTATTTGCAAAATTACCAAATACTTAACCTTAAATACAATCTTCATGCAAAAAAGTTTGTTGAGTGTGGCGAAAGAATACGCCATCAAGTGCCATTAGACTGAGAAGAAGAAGCGTTACTCAGTTCATTCTCGTACACCATATTGTCTTCATGCTCATCTGCTCTTTCAATGGTGTCTCTTGTGTTCGTGTACTATTGACCTGTGCCATGTCACTGGGATTAACCCGTTCGACCGTGGCGACGATCATTAAGGACAATATCCTTACACATGTAAAAATTTTTGCTCCTATGATGTCCACTGTGATTACCAAGCATCATAGTGCCCTTATGATAGAAATGGGAATTTTATTAGTGTTTTGGCAGGATGACCAACATCGTCATATCCCAGTGAACCCTCATGTTGATGCAGGAAACGGCTAACAGATTGTTTGATGCCGTGAAAATGGAAAAGAGGGAAGAGATTGAAATTGAAGAGTTTGTGGCCAGTAGGGGTTGATTCATACGTCTTTAAGACTAGTGCTAATTTGCATAACCTTAGGGTGCAAGGTGGAGCTGCCAGGGGTGATGAGAAAGCAACTAAATAGTTTCCCAGTGTGTTAGCAGATGTAATTAGGGAGGGGGTTACCATGCCGAACAAGTATTTAACTTGGATGAGTCTGCCTTGTTCTGGAAGCGTATGCCTAGTCGTGCATACATCACCAAGGAGGAGAAGACAGCACTAGGCCATACAGTCAGCAAGGAGAAATTGACTTTGCTTTTGGGGGCTAATGCCGCTGTAAACTTCAAGTGGAAGCCCTTGTTGGTTTACTTGGCAAAGAAATCCAAGGATACTCAAGGGCATTAGGAACGGTCAACTGCCTGTCGTCTGGAAGTCGAACAAGAAGGCTTGGATAACCCTTCAGATATTTGAGGACTGGTTCAACAAGCATTTTGTGCCAAAAGTGGAGAGGCACTGTGCTTCCAAGGGTCTGCCCTTAACGGTGTTTCTAGTGCTGGACAATGCCCCCTATCACCCTGCCCATTTTGATGAATTTCATCCTAATATCAAGGTGATTTACCTTTCAACTAAAACCACTTCCCTGTTACAGCCAATGGATCAGGGTGTCATTGCCTCTTTCAAGGCCTACTACCTCCAAAGTACAATCGCTATGGCTCTCAGGGCAACTGAGAAGGACAAGAACTTGACTCTCAAGGAGTTTGGGAAGTCGTACAATATTCTTCATGCTGTGAGGCATATTGCTGATTCTTGAGAGGAAGTTAAGCAGATGAACTTAAATGAGGTATGGAAGATACTGTGCCCCCAGTTTGTGAATAACTTCCATGGCTTTGAGAAGACAGTTGAGGCTGTCACCAAGAATCAAGTTGCCCTGAGTTAGGAGCTTAAGTTGGAGGTGAGGCCTGATGATGTAACAAAGCTGCTGGAACACATGGAGAGTAGTTATATGCCGAAGACCTCATTCAACTGGAGAAGCAGATGGTTAAAGAAGAGGAAGAAATACCAAGCTCTGAGCCCAAGAGATTCACAAACCGGGAATTGGAAGAATCTTTTGCCCAGATAGAGGAAGGGTTGGCAGAGCTCAAGGCTCAGGACCCAACACTGCCAGGTACACTAAGGTCTTCAGAGGATTCATAGTGTGCCTACGGTGTTACAAAGATATTTGGGAGGAGGAGAGGGCATCCTTCCAGACTCGCCTTGACCAATTCTTCCTGGAGGTAGAACCTCCACCAACAGATCCTGTACCCTCTACCTCAGCTGCCTCAATAGATTCACCTGCCCCAGTATCTCCAGCATCTGCTGCAGGTTCTCTTCCCTCTCCAGACTCACCTGCCTCTCTAGCTTTTTCCTCCTTATAAGCCTGTCTGTCTCTCCCTCCCCTGCAATGACCCTTCCAGTGTGCAAGCCGACCACACGAGTAAAGGTAAGAAATACTGTATAGTGTACTTTTGCTATATTTATATCTCAGATTACACAAATAAAGGTAAGCAATACTGCATAATGTACTTTTACTATTTTTATGTCTCTGATTATAAACTTAGATTATGTCTCTATGTTTTAGATTATTTGTTTTTATCATAGGTGGGGGACCTAGGTTCATATTTAGATGTGTTCCTACTTGCGATGAAAATCGAGTTATGACACTTCAGGAAAGGAATCCTGTTGTAAATCGATGACCCCCTGTTTATATATATATACAGTATATATATATATATATATATATATATATATATATATATATATATATATATATATATATATATATATATATATATATATATATATATATATATATATATATATATATATATATATATATATATATATATATATATTGTTATTCACAAAAAAAAAATTGAAATTACGCCTATTGACAGCTTGTTATGATAGTTTTATTGAGTTGTAGTTAGTTTTTTATATGTTACTAATATGTACACTGCAGTATGTTATAAACTTTAAAGCTTAAAGGTCTGTTGAATGGCAGAGGCAAGTAACAACGATAGCACTAGAGCTTGACTATATACTTACCATATAGCTGGTGCCCTAGCCCCCTCTCCTAATCTCGTGAACCCAGTGATCTCTAGGCATTGACTGCTTAAGCAGGTAGACTCATGAGATATCACCGATCCCCCCAGTTATTGCACTGTTTAATCGGTAATGACATGAGACAGTGAAAGCTAATTAAAGCCTTGGGTAGTATAGTATTTATATTAGTTTCTAATATAGTATTTATTAGTTTATATCATTAATATTTTTAAGAATGTGTTGTCTTAATAATACAGTATCATTTCCTTTTGCCCTGTTTTAGGTGCTTTCCATGGAAGAACAATGGGATGTTTGGCTACAACTCACTCTAAGGCCATCCATAAGCTGGATATTCCATCACTGGATTGGCCTATTGCCCGTTTCCCACAGTACAAGTACCCATTGGAGGAGCATACCCGAGAAAATGCCGAAGAAGACAAAAAGTGTCTTGAAATTGTAATATAAAATAATCTCTCCTTACTTCTGCATTTTCACATGCATAGTGACGCCATATTTTCTAGAGTAAAATTTTGATAGCAACCAGTACTATATTTCAGACATTCCATTTTACTTAAAGAGAATATTATATATTCCCATAGTTGCTATAATATGTAACATATTACATTGTATCAATATCATCAGCAGCTGGAAATGCTCTATTTTCTTGTTATAGAATATAGCTGATCTTAATGGAGTTTTGCTTGGCAGATCCTCATTAATGAATTATATTGATGAACATCGATCGACTCAAAAACATAAACTTTTCAGATAAACAAAATGAATGACATTTACATTTTGGTTTTCCTAGGTTGAAGATCTTATTCACAAATTCAATGGTGCCGGCAAACCTGTAGCAGGTATTGTCATTGAGCCAATCCAGGCTGAAGGAGGCGATAATCATGCTTCACCTGAGTTCTTCCAGAAATTACAACAGATCGCCAAGAGGGTCAGTATTGGTAAACAAATTTACAATGGAGTCCAGTTATTCTAGGAAATTGGGATATTGTAAAGAAAAATTATTCAGAGTGCTCAAGGGTTAATTCACATTTACAAAGAAAGTTACTTTACCTAACCTAACCAAAGAATTTAGGGGATTGTTTATCGTTTCATGCAGTTTCGAGAGATACTCATCTTTACAAAATCCGAAAATTGTAATAGAATACTGTATGGAATTACTAAACATTTTCATTGCAGAAACTTTGATATATTGTAAACTTATTATTATTTATTTTTTTACTGACAAGACTGGAGCAGCACTACTAATTGATGAAGTGCAGACTGGTGGAGGACCCACAGGTAAATTTTGGGGGCATGAGCACTTCAACCTCCCAGAGGCACCAGATGTGGTCACCTTCAGCAAAAAAATGTTAACAGGAGGCTATTACTTTAAAGAAGAATTCATGTAAGCCATATTTGACATTTCTTTTTGTTTAGTTATACATATCCAGAACAGTTCGATGTTAAGTCTTCCTTCAGTTACGGTTCTCTCTCTATGCCTACATCAACACCGAATATTTTTAGATATTCACTACACATGTCTTATTATCCCTTCACATCTGACAAGTTACAATACCCCTCATCTGTTTCTCTCTATATTTTCTTCATGCCCAGGCCCGATGAGGGTAGATTTATTTTATTTTATATTTTTGGCCCGTCCTGGTGTCACAGTCATAAAAAAAAAAATACTGCGCCGTATATTCTTGGCTATTCGTTGCACATATCTAATTATCCCTTCACCTGACAAGTCATAACACTCCCCATATCTGTTTCTCTTTGCTTTATGTAGTCTATTTGCCCAGGCCTGATGAGGGCAAATTTTTTTTCTCTCGGTGGCACACTCATAATAAAGAAAACCTTCTTTCGTCCTCCTCGTAAGGAGGGTGGCCGAGTCAAAGTGCATATACTGTCCAGAAGCTGAGATGACTCAAGCATTCTTCTTAACTCCTTAGAAAGGATGGGCTGTCACAATCTCCTCCATTCTTGGGCCACCCATAGTAAGTGGCAAAGGATCTTCTAGCATAAGGTCCAAGAGCCGTAACTGGCATGAAGGTCATTTATTTTCAACCAATGTGCCATGGATGCTGGTGAAGTTCGAAGAGATAGTTGATCTGCTGAAGACTGTTGGTTAATATTGACTCACTTTAACACATTCGAACATAACTGTTGCAGTGTATGGGTTGTGTTCCAAGTGAGAAGTTTAGCATCCTGTTGGTCAATCTCTTTTTTCCCTCTGTATGCATTTTTCTTATCTTTCTCGTGGGGCTGGTGAACTAAAATACCACCACCGTGTTTCCCAGCATGTCATAAAAGTCGACTAATTGGGCGGACTGACAGGATAAAGAATCCAGTTAAATGTGAAGGCATACAGAGAGCTCTGATATATAGGGTGATAAAGACTCCAACCAGATCCCTACTTGGAGAAAAAGGAGATTTGTAGAAATTTAGGAGACGAAAGGTGGAAGTGTTAGCACTGAGTGAAACAAAGTTTAAAGAGAGAGTTGGGTCTTTTTGTGAATGGATGTGTGCTCTTATTCTGCCATACCTATTACACAGGAGATTGCCATCTCTGCACATAGCTAGAAATGTTGTTGTTTGCCATTTTATATATTACTCTTAATTTCCATTTGAATGGGGGTGGTCACAGGCAGGTTGAAGCCAGGAAATTTAGGCTAGATGCCCTACCTTATAACTTGCGGTAGGCTTAAAGACAAGTATGTAATATCCTGAGTCAAGTTCTTTATTCACTTCACTACTGCAGTCCTCATATAGACAGATAGAATGAACATAAATTTTACTGTGGAATCTTTTGAAAGTCATGATTTACATTAGTTTGAATATAAGACACTGATTAGAACTGTAGAAAAATAAAATTTTTAAATACAGTCATAGTATAAGTTTTTGTGAGCAATAGATATCTCCTTTAAGAGGGAAGACTTGCTCTGAAAGCTTTAGTGCCTAGTTTAGTTTTTCATGATTGATACGTTCATAGATATACAGTCGGCCACAATCCCCCCTTGTAAAGGGGTTGTCAAGTCAAAATACACACATCTGCTACACCTTTATCATTCCTCTTAGCTTCTTTTGACTGATATTGATATAAAATTGCAGAGGTATAGCACATATTGTCATATGCATAAGTATTTTAATAGCACTGTTTTGCAGTTCATATTAGATTTTACCTGCTTTCACATTTGCTGATTCTTTTATATCATGATTACTAGTGTCGTGTTGTTGAGTTATTCAGACATGAGAGATCCATGAAATACTTTGATATATGCAAGTTTTATATATATAAGATCATAGATTTTGCTAGTCATTGTGGCTTGTTGTTTTCAGGCCTTCACTAGGATATCGTATATATAATACCTGGATGGGTGATCCAGCAAAAGTAATTATGTTGGAGGAGGTTATTCGAGTTATCCGTCGCGATCTTCTCCTGGAAACAGTTCAGGAGAGTGGAGATGTTCTAATGAAGGTATCTAGATATTCGGTTATTTAATTTTCCTTAATAAATTATCAATGAATATCAGGAATTCTGTGTCATTTAATCATAAATAATTTTAGTGTATATAATATATAATCGTATGTAATTTCTGTCATGGAAAAAAAATGTATCATGTACTATAATGATGGGAAGCACTAAAGAATTATCTGAGATTACCAGTAGTTTATAGTTAATTTTCAGGTACATGCATTTAGTGTTAATGTGAAATAATGTTAATATTTCATTCTTTATAGGGTTTGTTAGAGTTTGAGAAGAAATATCCTCAGCACATTAACTCTACAAGAGGTCGTGGTACCTTCATTGCATTCAATGGAACAAACACCAGTAAACGTGACAGTATTGTTGGGAGACTCAAATTAAAGGGTAAACTATTATATTTTATATATTAGATGCTGTCCTAGTTGGATTTGTAATTTATTTCAACACCTATCTACTTATCTTTGTGCTGATAAAGTTTTCAGTTGATACTTCAACTCGGTGTAAACTTTAAGGTGTTGCTTCATTTGCAAATTTAGTTATAAAGATTTTCCTTCTGCTGTGTTCTTTCAAATGAACTTCTATGTTTGTGATGGTTTGGCTCTACTTTGCGTAGTTGTTTGCCGTGGATGGTCTTTTCGTGAAATATTACTGAAATTACTAATTTATTTCAGAATTACATACTGTAATTGAGATATAGTATATGTAGTTCTTTATATGTTGGTTTTTATCAATTTTTTGTCAAATTGATAAGGGTTTAATGATACTTAGGTGGGTATTTCTAATATTTTTCAGAGGTCATACTTTATAATCTTGAAATGTCTTTTAACTTACTTTTTAGATAAAATTGCACTTCTTGGAGGAGAACTTGTATGCTACACATTAGCATTTGTAAAACTGGCTGGTTTCATGATTTACAATCCTTCTTTTTGTTATTGTACACATTTTGCTCAAGTATAGTGTTCTCAGTAATTTAAAGTGTCATTCACCAACCACTGGATAGCAATTTTATAGTAGAGCTGGACTAAGGGAAGATTCTAGTCTAGTAAACTGTTAAGAATACTGCACTTATCATTTCAGGCAGCTATGCATGCCAGTGGTATACTGTAGTTACACAAAATAGTTTTCAGCCTTACACAGTGTGTGATAATACCTTTTTATCTCCACTGTGGCCACCTTGGGACTCGAGTGGTAACGCTCGTGACTTTTATTCATCTGGTAAAGGGTTTGTGGCCTGCTATGGTCTGAGATTAGAAAGGGCATTCACTCAGGGTAACAATAACTCCTTCCAAAACCAAAGTCCTTCACAAGAAGGCAGCGTCCTAGCCCTTAGTAGAAAAGAGTCTGTGACGTAAAACCAAACACTCGCCTTTTTAGCTCTAGTGAGGTACATATGCACTCTTCAAGCCAAAAATAAGATGATCTTATGTCTAGAAAAACTATGTAATCCCCAAATAATTTTTTTATATTTTATATGAAAATGTGTTTCATGTCTATTGTATTTTATGCCTTTTAGGTATCCATGCTGGAGGATGCGGAGAGAAAGCTGTTCGTATACGTCCAGCGCTTATATTCCAACCGCATCATGCCAACATATTCTTGGACAGACTGGAGAAGGTCCTCTGTGAATTATAAGAAGGCTAATTCGAACACATTATAAATGTGTTAGTACATGTTGGGAGTAGTGAACTTCTGACATATATAAATGTTATTAAACCTATAAAATTTCTGGAAGTAATATGGCTGCATATATATATATATATATATATATATATATATATATATATATATATATATATATATATATATATATATATATATATATATATATATATATATTATATATATATATATATATATATATATATATATATATATAGTCACTATTTTTTGTATTGCATGAAAGTTATATGTAATAATACAATAAGTTTATTTTAATATAATTCACTTGTTGCTATACAAATAATTGTTTGCTGCTATTCTAAATAATGGCGTTTAGTTCACATTTGTTGCTTCTTTTATATAATTATTAAATTTGCCTTTTCCATATACAGTATATATATATATATATATATATATATATATATATATATATATATATATATATATATAGTCACTATTTTTTGTATTGCATGAAAGTTATATGTAATAATACAATAAGTTTATTTTAATATAATTCACTTGTTGCTATACAAATAATTGTTTGCTGCTATTCTAAATAATGGCGTTTAGTTCACATTTGTTGCTTCTTTTATATAATTATTAAATTTGCCTTTTCCATATACAGTATATATATATATATATATATATATATATATATATATATATATATATATATATATATATATATATATATATATATATATATATATATATATATATATATAATATATATATATATATATAATATATATATATATATATATATATATATATATATATATATATATATATATATATATATATATATATATATATATAGACACTAAAGAGAAGGTAAAAAGAAACAGAGATGGGGAGTGTTTTGACTTGTTAGATGTGAGAAGATAGTAAGATATGTGTAATGAATACACCAGAACATTTGGTGTAGATGTAGGCATAGAAAAGAGCCATTACTGAAGGAAGGCTTAACATTGAGTTGTCCTAGCCAGTCCTACTTACGTCCAAATGACCCTCATTTGTAATATCACAACAGGAGGTTGTTGCCATGGACCAACTTACCACATGTTACAAATATATGCAGTGTCAGTGAGAATGTACATATGATGTAATATCCCGTTGAAGCTAGATGATCATACCAAAAGTACTAGAGGTGATTATTGCCCTGCTCACCATCGCTTTCCCTATGCTTTAGATTTTGCTTGCCATTTTGTCACTATTAAATCCAATTATGGGTGTGGACAGATAGTTGGAACTGGGAAATTAGTGCTGAATGCCCTTCCTAACACCCTACGATGTGCTTGAATACGAGGTTATCAATTCTAGAATGGTCTAACCACTTAGCTACCACTGTCCCCCCATAACTGCTCTAGTAACATACTTTAGAGTACAGGAATGGATGAGTACCCCTCAGTTATTTCTATTTCGTTTACTTCCCTATCCATGTAAGAGACTCCTTATGCTGGGAGTATGAGGGTGAAGCTCTTTATTCTTGCTGTAAATGATTACTAGCTTCAAGTACCTATGTTGTACATGCAAAGTTAGATTTTTTCTTCCCTACCACCAGGCAGTAGTTTATTTTGACATTTTATGTGTCATTATTAGTACTCTTTTGGAACGGAAGAGAGGACACAGACATTTTGGAGCTAAGGAAGTAAGGTTATATGCCCTTCCTAGTGCCCTGATTCAGGCTCAATGTGGATCTGTCATTAATGAATTGAGGGCTCTAACCATCGTGCTACTGTGATGTTCCCCGATAATTAGAAAAAGCAAGAATGTATGTAGTGGCATATTAAAAGATTACTTGCATGAATAGGTTAAATGTATGTAGGGGCATATTAAAAGTTTTCCTGTATGAATATTTTCCTTGTTGACAAATACAATTTTGGGAATGTAGTCTCTTTGGATATAAATACGGTAGCTCTATTTGATCTCATGGATTATATCAAACTGTACTTGATGCATGGATTAATAATTTTTTTTATGCCCTTTAAACAGCTATTTTAATAGATCTATATTCAAAGGATGAAGTCGATGACTTGAGAGAGGATTTATACCAGTTACTGACTAGAAATCACTTATTTACCATAATAATATCTAGTACATTTGAATTATTTTATTTGGCTATATGTTTAATACAAATTTAGTTTGTCAGTTGTTTTCTATTTTTGTTGAGTATCTTCAGCGAGCTTAACTAGTTATATATTTCCCCATGAAACTTAAAACAGTACCTGTAAAATATTGTATATAAGCGAGGATGCAATCATCCTCTTCATATTTAGTAGTGCTCTGTTATTAGCTATAATACATTAAGAGAGTTTTGTTAGTAGCTATAATTCATTAAGAATTATAACATGTAAATCTTCAAAACGTCTAATGTACACGGAAGTTTTCAAATGCAGAATATATATTATGATAGAATACCATGTCCTGAGATGCTGTGTTGTTTGACAGCATAAATTTGACATATAATTTGTATTCAAAGCACTAAATGTAACATTTTTGCGCCATATTTTCGTTACAATTTAACACCTTATTGTCTCAAGGAGAATAGAGGAATATTTACCTTTAGTACCGTCTTCTTGGTTGATTGTGTCCAGAATCCACGAAAAATATTCTTTATCAGAGATAGGTATAGTACCAAGGAGAGAAGAAAACCAGTTTAAAATTTGAGCAGGGAACTGATTTAATATTTGCCATTGCCAAAGGCAATCAGAGTACATTAAAAATTCATGCAGTGCTTGGAATTAGAAAATTGTGAAAATTAATAAGATTAGTGAGGAGGAATTATAATGCAAGTTCAGTTGTTAATGCAAGGAGTATGTCGAGGAAAGGAGAGAGAATGTGATTATTTGTCCATTAGGTGCCATGACAGAACTGAGTGTGATAGGATTAAGATGATTTGGTTCAAAATAGGTCAGTAATTACTTGACCAACTTCTTCCAAAGCAGCCAAGTTAATGCAAGTATGGTGTTCGTAGCTTGAGATGCTGGTTACTTATAGGGGGCTTTGCTTTATTCAGCATAAAACATGTACAAAAAGTCTGATTAACTAGAAACACCAGGCTTTGTAAATGAGTATGCTGCAAGAACGTAGTGTGACAAGGCTTGCAATAAGAAGATCAATGAAATAAATTGCTATCTAGTTGATATATAACCTGTTGTCTGAACACCTAGAGAAGGCATTTAGAAAAATGCTGGAATATTAATTTTAGAAGACAGGTATTGTTCTTGAGAGTTTTAAGCACCATTATACATTCAAGTTGGAGGGATTGGGTTAAGAATATTTAGAAGGAAACCTTAGTATACTGCAAGATTTTGAGTATATAAAAGTTTCCTTGAGGGGATGAATGTGTTTGCTAAGGCCATACTTATAGTTTCCAAGAGAATTGGGTTTTCTATATGAAAGAAAAATACAGGGAGATTCAAGTCCGTCCCTGCTTTGATTTTTAATTTCTTTGCAGCCAATTTACCAATGACCTTCATCTTGTTGTGAACATATTCAGTAGGTGGGAATTGTTTCAAGTCTACTTTTTAAGTATAGCACTGTCATCTTTTCTGTTACCAATGCTGATTTTAGGGCACAGATGTAATATCTCAGCATAGCAGAAGGATTTTCAGTCTATGGTCAAAGTGCAACAATGGTTCCGGACAGACTGCAGACAGGACTATGCTTCAGTTTTGAAAACCATCTTCGAACCTGCCTCAGCTTTATGGAGACTGGATTCATAAAGGGCAAACCACGATCAGGAAGATCTCAAAGTGGGTGGAGTGAGATGAATTTCGAAACTCTCTGCAAGATGTTTTGGAAGAGTCAAAAGAAAGTCTATTCGGTGAGCAACTGTTGAACCGAACATTAGTGAGAAATCAATCTTGTACAGGTTCGGCTTGAAATCACACTGCAAAATATGTTGGACTTGTCATGCTGATGTCCAGTTCTGCTAACTGCCAAATGGACTTTCCTCGACTAAACAAACGGCTCAAAGACAGTTTCACCATTCTACTCACTTGCCCACTCCAAGGTCTCCTGACCTGGAATTGTCCTTTATGGATATGAGCTCCTTAAACTTTCAATGGGGGTCAACGATGTTTTTTTATCTGGTGCATATTGCTGTATGTAGACTGTCCGGAATTTTAAAACACCTCCTGCCATGCAGTAATTTTACATATCTGTTCTAAAACTCTGCATGGTAGCAAAATAAAATATCGTAATACTTTAAAATTAGACTAAAGGCAATCATCAAATACAGAGTAAGAGTTTATCTTATGTTGAATGTTGCTGGTTGATTACCTGCAAAGAAAATTTAATATTATATCATGGAGGGACATTTGAAATACTGTACCTTAGTGTAATAGAATATCATATTTCATGATTTTGGGAGGGTTACATGATACGAATAAGAATAAAGATTAGTGTTTGCAACTTCATCTGTGCAAGGCTACTATAATCACTGGTAGTTTCAAATTAATACTACTACTTCATTAACTTTGATGATAATAACTCAATGAATATAGTAGTATCTAATTTTTGACAAACTTTATCATTTTATATATAATATATATATATATATATATATATATAATATATATATATATATTAAAATATTCACACGGAGTCCTCATACAATGTCGTTTCGAGTTTATGACAAAGACTGCTATTTTTATTTTTTCATCTATTTATATTTTATTTTTATATATTCATAATTTGTTCTTGTCTAGTTCCCTTACCCTTCCTCGCTGGTCCTCTAGGGTTTAAAAGTTGGACCAGTTGGAGTAGCCAACAGTCATTTCAGAAATGATGAGAGAGAGATGTGTACATGTTTAAATGAATATTTCTTATCTGTATTTACCAATGAATACTTAGAATATATTCCAGAAGTAGAATACATATACATAGAATGTCTTTATAATATACTTAGTGCAATAAATATTACAAGTGATGATGTTATAAAAGAAATAGATAAAGACTCATAAATCTCGGGGACCTGATGAACTTTATGCTATAGTATTAAAAAAGTGCAAGACAAGAGCTCAGCTTTCCGCTAACTGCACTATTCTATAATTTAAAAAAATTAGAATTGGTACCCAAGGAGTGGAATTGGCAGATGTGGTACCAATATTTAAAAAAGTTGAATGGGTTAAATAGAAAACTATAGATCTGTATTTTTTCTTTTTAAATTCAATATAATTTTTCAATATAACCAATATATATATTCCTCTTAAGTGCGCTTGAAAAATCATTTAATATCTTAAACTCAGGCTGTACAGTATTAACGTGTCTACTCGACTTGTTAAGTTTGATCAAATTAAAGTTGTCACATCAGATACAAGGTCATCAAAAAGTCACTCTTATCAAGGTTACCGTATTGGTAGTGTTCATTTGAAGTCGCCTGTGAATAGGGTTTTTCCACATACGAAGATGCAGACATTAAAATCTTTTGTATCAACTCATAACTTGCCAAAAATCAAATGTTAAGAGACACCAGAACCATTTTCTTTTTAAGGTAGACAATAAAATATTTTTGTTGTACAAAGAACAATATACTATGCTATGGCAAAGGATATTATTAAAATTATATAGCAAATACCCGTCTCAAATATTTAAATCTGTAACTGATATGAAAATTGAAATTATTTATGCTTTACAAAGCTCCTCTTTTTAAATTTATTTTAGGCTTTATAATAGGCATTACCATTGGTATTTATATACCGTTGTATTTTGTAATATAGTATAAATGACTAACCTTTCTCTGTGACCCTGGTAATTTACAATTAAACCATATAAATTTTGCAGCAATTCAATAATTCTCATGTACATTGTAGCCCTTCCCAAGCAGTTTTCTCTGCAAATTGATCATGAGTATATGCTACAACAGGGAAAGCAACAACATGCACATGCAAAATAAGAAGGGTGAAGTGTAGTGGTTTGTTCAATTGTGCTAAAATTTACTTCATGCCCAAGTGTATCAGGGAGGCATACCTTTTATATTTGTTTTTAATACATATTCAGTCTTAACAATTGACATGTGCAACACTTTCATATAAGTATTCATTAAGATGAACCAATGATAAATCACATTCCATGGCATCTGCTTTTACCAAATAAGAATTTACCAAAACTGACAGGCAAGCCAGATTAGCAAATCAATAAAACCAAGAGGTAATCTTATTTGCCAGTGATATATGACTGTACTGCAGTGATGGGACAATAACTTCGGATATATGAACTACACACTGGTGATACCCGGGCTTCCATGTGTGTTTCAGTCTCGTCTTGATTTTTTTCTCCCCTGTTCTGTATGACCAAGGAGAGACCATAACTGTCAATGTGGTGTCCGAGCAGTATTTAAAGTGTTCAGCACTAACTTATAACTTTCTGTTCTATGCTAGTTTGCACACTAACTTGTTTTCAAAGAAATCTTTTGCTTGAAGTTTCATTAAAATTTCTTGCAGCGTATGCTTTCAATGTCAAATGTATTGAAAATTGGGAATATATCCATTCTAAGTATTAATCTGCATATTCACCAATATATACATGAAAAATATCACCTAGTTTGCTTAAACCCTGTAATAGTTTAATTCTTATGTATCAATGTGTGGGTATTTATGTATCAATGTGTGGATATTCAAAAGAATATATAATCCATTTAAAGTACAGAATAGTAATCATACATAAAATCAAGCTACTACAAATAATTAAATTCTTAATATAAAACTCATCTTTGCTATACTGGATTTTGCCATGCTCATAAACTGCAATGCAATGCAACGACAACTATCCACAATGTCCATAATTCCCCTTGTAAGGTGGGGGGGGGGAGTGCACACGTTCACCAGGACGTTATTATTTCTCAATCACTCCTCTTAGCTCCTTGGGGATAACTAGCAACTACAATTTCACCACACCACCCTGCTAGTCAATACTACAATGCTACTAAGAAAATTGTAATATTGCAAATACGTTACTAAGGGTAAACAAAGGTACCCACCTAAAAAAATTATTCGATGACAAGAGGATCCATTAGCTTTTCCTGAAAAAGTTTAATGACATGCAACAATGCTGGTGACTAATGTAATCTTAGTTGAGTGGAATGGCTAAAGGAGTTACCATCACTCATAGCTAGAAGGGGATAGATGGCAATATGTTAATTTCAGCATACAATTTAACAGTACAGCTACACCATGTAGAGGACTTCTGCACCAGTCTGCATCTTTTAAAGGGATATGTAACAATAAACCTTTTGATAAAAGCAGTAAATAAAAAAATAAGTCATAAGTAGAGGTTTTATCTCCTCACATTTTCTCAATCCACCAGTGTTCCTTTGAAACCCAACTAGTAATTCAGTATGGTTAACTAAATTATCAGATGCTTACTCCATATCTGTAAAGTAAAAAACTAGTAGCAGATTTTTTCAAAATGCAAACCAAACTAATGATGCCCGAACCGGCATAAACACTTTTACATAAAATGACATAGCAGTGGTCAAAAGAAAAGCACTATCCAATGTAAATTTATTGGAAATAATCCATTCACACAGTGCTGTCATTTATGATCTTATAGCTACCAGCACTTTACGCAATATACAAACATTCAAGATTGTGCTGCATACTCTAATGATGATGATGATCATGAAAAGATGATATGCGAGGGTGACATATTTAAACACCTTACGAAAGGAAAGGCGTTTGTCTGGGAACCTGAGATGGAGATAATGGAATGCTTAAAAAAAGTGCTCTCTACCTCAACCAGCAGGCTCCCCAGGATAGTTTACTAAAATGCTCAATTTCAAGAAATTATAAAATCAAGCATTTCAGTATATACTGATTTTCACTTTGCTACTTAAATATTAACTGCCTCACTCAAAAATATTTACAATTCGTCGTGTTCTAATTCATTTTCCAGATCGTCGTCCTCTTCATCATCGAGATCTTCGTCGTCTTCATCTTCGTCATCTCCGCCAGCAGCCTTTGCTTCTTCTTCGGCTTTCTTTCTCTCTTCTTCGTCTTGTTCTTCCTTCATTTTCTTTGCTGCTTCCTTTGTTGCACCCCAAGAGTCATCGCCAATTTTTTTGGCTTCTTCAATATCATCAGTTATTAAGAAATTGTCAAAAATAGTGCCTGATTTAACCTGCCATAAATCCAAGCCAACAGCACAGATTTCGTCATATTTGTAAATTTCTGAGTCTGGAGTGTATTCTGGATTATCAATTTCAGGATGAACCCAAGGTCCCTTATAATCTGGGTTGTCAATCTGCTTGGGCTTCCATTCACCTTTGTATTCTGGGTTGTCAATCATGGGTGGTTCCCATTCACCATCCATCTCATCATCCCAATCTTCTGGCTTATTGGCATCAGGATCAGGAATATGTTCGGGTTGATCCCAATCATCAGGCTTCGAGTCCTCTGGGTCGGGGATGGTTGGTCTGTCGTCCCAGTCGTCGGGCTTGCTAGCTTCGGGATCCTTGATCTTCTTGGGGGGAAGGAAATCCCAGTCATCTTCTAGGTCTCCAGACTGGGCCTTTTCATTGTCAATTAATACTTCATAAGTGTTGTCTGGGTTGACAATAAGTGTGTAAAGATGAGAAAACACATCATCTTTACATCTGATGTCCTTTTTGATGAGTTGATTTTTGCCCTTGTAATTAAAGATCACATGAACTTTTTTGGTTCCTGGTCCACAAATATCAGGGCCTGCAAGAAATGTACAAATGCAAATTTCAGAATACATAAAGCTGCATTTATAAAAATTTATCCCCCACAATTAGCCCCATTTTAAAGGAGTTGAACTCAGTTATGTTGGAGCTGGGGTATTAATACTGGATGCCCTTCCTAGTGCCCGGCAGTGGAATTGAACCCAGTATGTATTATGAACCAAGAGTATAATAGATGAATTTTATTATATTCTCTAATACCTACAGCAGCCTTAATCCAACATCACACAGATCATGTACCAAAGAATGAAAGACTTATAATGGCTATATTAGTATTATATCCTCTTGAACTCTCAAAGACGGTTTTGTAAAAGAAAATGTAAATTATAGATATATACTACATTCCGTTTACTTCATAAACTGCTTTTTAACTGCAAATTCAAAATGAGAATGTAACTACAGAAGCTGAACATGTAAGAAAATTATGAAAACTTCATATATGAAAAATGAACCACGAATGTAATTGGAAAAATTACTGTAGGATGTACATCTGTTTGCATTTACAGTTGTATATAGAAAATTTACAATATATCTGTCAATAGTAAATTTGCATAACAGATTGCAACTATGAAATGAGTAATATCAGATTAAGAAAAACCAGCAAGAATGGCCTGAAGGTATGAGATAGGTTCTCCGATACATACAGCTAAACAAGTGTGTCAGTTTGAGTACTGGCTCAAGAAAAGTGTTACGTAATCTCTGCAATTTAATCTGTACACAAACGGTTTAAGAGAAGTGGTTAAAATTGTGGGCTGGAGAGCTGAAAGAGGAAAAATGGAGTCATCAATTAAGAAAAAGAAATTAGCATTTGTCCAAGACACTTTCAAAATGACAAATGACCATTTTTTTTTTTTTTTTGTGTGTGTGACATTGGGACAGGCAAGGAGATTGCCCTCATCAGGCCTGTGCACAAAGAAAGATTGAAGACGAGAAAAAGTATAAGGTTAAGGACAAAGCAGAAATGAGGTAATAGTACACAATAGGAAAGGACAGGCTGAAAGAACAGTAGATGTACTGAGGTCCTGGAGGTATGGTTGGATTAGATCCTATTTAAAAGGTAAGGCAAGAGTCAAAAAAGAATACAAGTCGGATAAGAATAAGTTCTGAGGAAATGTGCATTACAACAACAAACACATTGGTATAACATCTACGGAGAAGTTTTTTTTCTGCAGAGTGGATAAAAATGTAGACTACCCATGGGATGAAGAGATTCCAGAGGAAAGAGGAACGGAGAGGAAGCACTTGGGGTGAGGGGAAAGTTACAATTTAAGACATGCCATGGTAAGCTTGAGGGGACATGTTGCTGAACAGAATTATAAGGATATGCTGAGCACAACAAAGGTGAGAAGAAAAATTTTAGACGAGTCTTACAAGTAAGATGCTATCAGAGGGAGAACAATTCCATATAGGAATTGAGACTTTTGTTGCCCCTAGCCCTCAAAGAGACAAAAAAAGGATGAAAATATTTTATAAATAAAATATACCGGGTGCTCAAGAATGCCAAGAATCTGAAACGATGGGGGAGGCAAAAGTGCGTCTAAAAAGAGCCATACTATCAAAGCACATTATCAAGTTTGTTCACAAGTTCTGCAAAAGTACAAGGAAAAACTAGCCCTATAAATTACGTCAATGTCCTATACTAATATTTAAAGACACTCCCTGCTGGTTGGCAAAAGAAACAGTATAGTACAGATTTAAAACCATTATGCCCATATTTTCAAAGAAAATTTAAAAGATACAACAGCATTTGTAGGAAACAACTGAGGTATAAAAAATTTATCAAATCCCAATATGCATTCCTACCATAAACAGAAAAGTGAGTGAAAGTGTGTCTACCATCACCTAGGATGTACCCTCTGTCAATCTACAGCAATCAGAATTAAAAGATGAGAATTCTTTCTCCCACAACGATGATTTAGAAGATTAACACATTGTCTACAGAAGATACCAGGGTGGCAACGTGGCAATGACCTTTAGGAAACCAAGGTGTTGGGACTTCTCTCAATCCAAACTTTTCAAGGATGTTTCACGGCAACATTCACAAAAGAGGAATTTCCAGTCTTTTTCCCTAACCTTCAGTAATTGTATGAAATTGCACAAAATTTTTGGCTGTTTAACCCAAAATCACCAGGAGACACAAGTTTACTTGTCTGTACTTTCTAGATCTAAACTCAGTGCATCTAGTTATGCACACCATTTAAATACTATAATGGACTACATAATTATCAACTGCATTTTCACAATTAAAATGAGATAAAGTTTTAAACATGTAAACTGGTAATATAGTTAAATACATTAAAGTCAACTAACTAGACCCCGTTTCTACTAGTATATACTGCACACAAAAATATGTAGCCATTCCGAAAATAAATTCTACTTTTAGTCAAATTCAAGCATAATACTAAAAATGTTATATCAGATTTACAATAATTACACACTTACCATACAAAATAAGGAGATTCTCTTCAAACTTACAAGACCTATACTTACCAAACATTAAAAGATAAGGAGATTCTCCATGCATATCTTTTTGGTCGAGTGAGCAATCAAACACCTTCAGGTAGCCTCCACCACAGTCGATATTTTGTTCGTGTTTAACTGTGAACTGGATTACTAATGGTTTGTCTTTGTTGCTGAAGGGAGTGAACTTTGATGAAATGCCATAGAAACGGGCATCCTGGAAAAAACATTTTTAATAGTTAAGACTAGGAATATTTATCTCCTAAGGATTAAATCATGCAGCTGAAGTCTAGTATGTAGAAGTTAAGAGATCTTGCAAAGATGAGTATCCCCCATAACCCCATGTAAAGTTAAATAATCAAGTAAATGATTTGGTTACATTAGGCGACTTGCCTTGCAAATATGAATAAACTTGGAGCACCCAGGGGTTACTCTTCTGTACAAGACCCAAATTATATATTAGGTAACAAAATAATTAACAAATACCAAAAAAATAAAGGACTACAATATTGCCAACTAGCACAAGCTTGCCCTAATACTACTGTAAACAATGAGTGTACAGCTGAATATTGCCAAGTAATGCAAACCAAATGGTTATTGTACCATAGAGTATATTATTATTATTATTATAAAAAAAAAAAAAAAAAAAAAAAAAAAAAAAAAAAAAAAAAAAAAAAAACCAGCTCTAAGAAATCCTACAAACTATGAAGGGAGATGAAGAAACAAAATATTCAAGAGATATAGCATAATAACAAAACTTTACCGATTTTACAATATACCTGAGAGGTTTGAAGACCCTTATCCTGCTCTGCATCACCATAGAATTTTCCGGCCGTTAATTTGAAAGAACCGAATTCTTTGCCTTTGTGCTCGGACTGAACCCATCTAGATGCCCAGTCTGAAAAAATATTAGAAATTTCATTAGAGCAAAATCTAACAATCCATTATATCAAGCTTTCATATTTCTGGAGGAAACAAAACTTATAATACATTCTATAGTGTAAAACTTATATAAAAAATATCAAGTACATGAACTCGATTAAAAATACTAGCAACCTCTGGTCAAGATATTTAAAATCATTAAATAAGTAATAACTACGTTTTAAAATGAGCATTTTGATCTTTTAATTTTCTGTATCAAACTATGCAAAAATTTCCCAGCAATTTTGTTAGAATTTGTACCAGTAAGTCACGAAGTCTACCAAGTAACAGAATTTGGGGGAAAAAAAAACCGCAATTTCCCGTTGCTATAGCAGTAACGACCAATTAAACTTCATCACAGGAAAATATCCTTTACAGAAATTTTAATCTCATAAAGCAAATTTTATAACCTTAATATATCCTAAAACTATCAAGGGATAAAAAGCAACTTAATTGCGAATAATTTTAAATCAAAACTAATCAACTGTAGAGACCAGAAAAACTAAGTAAAACATTTTTAATATAAACACTCAATTTTTAGTGGAAAAAAAAAAAAGAGAGAGAGAGAGATTCTTCCAGATGAGTTCAAGAATTGACTGCACTATGTCAGTGCCTAGTGTATTACATAGGTAAGCTAAGAGGAATATACAGATAGTACATAATATCAATGTCTTTGGACTTGTCTCCGTTATGAGCACACTAAGCATAAGTGGAAATTGTTGAGTGTTGTCACAGTAATGATTTGATCCCTGGAATTTTGCAAGTATGATCTGAGGGCAAGGTCTTACAGTATGAAAATGCTCTTTGTTATTTCCAAATCACATATATGACACACTTATCTGCCTTACCACACTACCCTATAGTAAAAAACGAAGGTCGATGTTCGTGAAAACAGGCACAATACCAATGAGTAACTTAAGGCAGTAAGTCATCAACCAATCATCTTCGTTATGGGTACAATACCTAAATTGTGCTATATATAGTTTAGAGGATTCAGCTTTCAGTAATAAATACAAACGAATTAGTTCTAAGAATAACACTTTTGAAACTAGAAACAAGTTGCGATACTCAGATCTTTGTAAGTGTTGAAGATAGAAAACCAAGAAAGCTCATATATATTTTGTCTGTACAGCTACTATATGAGTGCAATACAACCACCACTGAGTAATTACTCCTATATATGTGTGGGAAAAGTAATGAGGAATTTCAAGGTTGTAGAATGTAACAAAGATTCAAAACGCTCAAATATGTTGCCCAATTGCATTTTGGATACTGTAAAAATCTTACAGCTGTCAATGTGAAAATTGAGAGGGAAAAAGTTAGGCATGAAGCTTGAGAAATTTCTTGCATGCTTATATATAGACTTTACACGCGCACACATTCCTAAACCTGATATACCTCAGCAAAGTTCTGAAGCTCTTTAAATATTTCATATTCACTTTGGACGGGAGAACAGTCACGCTATATATATATATATATATATATATATATATATATATATATATATATATATATATATATATATATATATATATGTGTGTGTGTGTTTTTCGAGTGACACAAGGACGGGCAAAAAAATAAAAACAAAATAGCACTCATCAGACCTGGGACACGAAGCAAACAAAGAAAAACAGATGGAGTGTAGTGACTTGTTAGATGTGAAGGGATAAGTTTTTTTTTTTTTTTTTTTTTTTTTTTTTTTTTTTTTTGAGTGACACCGGGACAGGCAGAAACTGCCCTCATCAATAAAGGTCCGGCCACGAGAAAATACCAAGACGAAAGAAAAGAAAATGGTTAAGGTCGAGGCAGAAATGAGGTAATGTCACACAAAGGAAAACGAGACAGCAAAAACAGTCAAGGTACAGAGGACCTAGAGATATGGAGGACTAGGCTCTGAGATGACGATAGTGATGAATTTCAAGAATATTCGGTGTAGATGAAGACATAGAAAAAGAACTGTCTTGGACAGTCCTATGAAAGTCCAAAAGACCATAGCTGCAGTATCGCAACGGGCGACTGACGTCAGGGGCCAACCTGCTATATTAAATTCTACAGCCTCTTAATGAAATAACTAATTTTACTTTGAAAATACAACTATACTCCTCTGAAGATAATAGGGTTACCTACACTTTAAACAAGCGTAACCAAGTCAAACCTACTACAAATAAAAATAAAAACTGTCAATTCTCTACAGCTACCCTTTCTGCAGAAATGACTGGTGATTGGGTATGCTAAAACGTAAATTAAACTTTGACTTCTTCAATGTACAATACGCTAGTTCAGCAATTTCATTGGCATTCCCAGAGGTCCATTCATGGAAACTCTACATTTGGTCTATTGTACAATAAACTTTAACGTAATAAACGCCAAACAACAACTGTACCAGTAGTACTTTGACTATGTACGATCCACACTGACGTACAGCTAAAATATAAGAAAATTGAGTTTGTATTCATTGAATGAAACAAAACCAATGATTTTTGTTATACAAAACCTACTATACAAATTAAGATGCGTAAAGTTTTAGCTCGAACAAAATGAGTTTGGTAAACAATACACATCAAATTACATCTGACACGTTGCAATTCAAAATGCAAATACATAAACCCAACTCTGCAAATCATTTACCTCATCACAGACACAGATGTCATTTAAAGGAATAACCAAAAGTTTTATCCACTTCAATCTCAAATTAAAACGCCTCATCCACCGGTAGAGCAGCCGGGTAAATGAAGTGAATTTACAGCTATAAACACACGAAAAACATAATAATTAACATATTTACCTGTGTCAGGAAACGATTCCTCGAATAATACTTTCGACTCGACGGCGACAATGCCGACTAGGGCAAGAATTAACCCAATTTTCATGGTTAACTTTATGTTAGAATGGACCTTCTTCGGACGAGGATCTTACACTTACTCTCTCTCACCCTCGACTGCTCGCAGATTTTGCTCCGAAGCCCATCCAAGTGGAGAGCGCCTATTGGTTCTCTGACAGGAGAGTTATAAGGGAAGAAATTGAATACATAACACAATCCAATACTCTATAATTTTTCTATTTCTATGCTAGTCTGTTTATAAGTCGTGTTTTGTAATATTTTAAAAAAGCTTTTTCTTTATATTATGCTCTATTCTAAGTAAATTTTCCTTCTCATCCATCATATTGGACCTATTTTCACTAACGTCCATGCTTTTCATTCTTATTTTATCACAAATTAATGAGATAACTTTCTCACTCCATTAGGATTCAGTGTACACAGAATCTTTTACCCTATAATATCGTGGCGTTTATAGTATAAACAACAGGGTGGTGTTTTCTCACTTGGAGAGAGTTGATTGGCTCATAAAATTCACTTGGATTCGCCTGATTGGCTAAAGTTGTTTCATGGAGCGCTCTGATTGGCTCTCTCATTTGTTGTCATGTGACGTCACACGAGAGGGAAGCTCGAGTCTTTTAATGACGAAATTGGTTTGTTTATGTTTCTCAGCCAACTTAAATATTAATATTTTTACTCTTCTTTGACGATATATTATAGCTTATAATTAGTATTGAAAGAAATTTCATATGTACAGTATTACAAAAAAATAGTGAAAGATGGCGTGACTGATGATACGAAGCTCATTAATACGGAGAAGATTGACCTGTTAAATCAATTCGGTAACATTGTTTATGAAAGTTATTTCATGTTTTTGTTTATAAAGTTCTTAAAAATTTGCTCTATTTGAATAATCAGATGAATATCAAGAAACATTACCTCATTTACCAGAGAACATCCTTAAGTGTAAGGTCTAATAGTTTTGTTAAGGTATTTATAGTTACAAAAGACCATTCTAGTTATAACTAAAACATTAAAATTAAATCTTACTGGTTAATCAACAGACATTTTAAATACCTTAAACCTTACCTAACTTAACCTGTCGTACGTTCTCGTTTTCTTTAGTTACTCTCTTTAATTATTGGCAACTTCAAATTTAATGGCACAATTTTTTTTTGTTATTAGGTAAATGATTACTATCACACCCCCAGATAGGAAAATAATGAAATTTGTTATAATAATACGTTAGGTTTGGTTGGTTAGGCTAATTCACCCCAGTTTAAAATTTGTGGATAATTGCTATTATTATTTTTAGCTGTTCTAGGTATTTTTATCACCGTATTCTTAGTTTAAGTGATGGTAATTTTTTTTTTTTTTTTACAATTTCACCCGTCACAGTTTGGAGGTGCACCTATATTTTTTGTGTGGTAGTTAAATGTATGTTAATACAACCTAACAAAAAAAAATTAGCGACAGTTTTCAAGGTCACATTTATTCTAAAGCGTCATACACCTTGGGAAAAATGTGAATTGCTATTTTATAGGTTAGGTTAGGTTATATTAGCATACATTTTATGACGGTGTATATTGTAAAGGTTTACCAATTTAACTCATTTGGGATGTGAAAGTAAACATATACCTTTTTTTATTTTTATCATTACTAAACTTCAATATGCTAGGTAGACCATTACTGGTTGAGTACTTTTTGCAATCTAAAAAAAAGATTATATATATATATATATATATATATATATATATATATATATATATATATATATATATATATATATATATATATATATATCATATTTTATACCGCCTGGGACTCGAACCTGTTACACATTCAAGAGACAGAAAATGAGAGAGATCTAGGAGTAAACATACTGGCAGATTTGTCTCCAGAAATACATATAAATGGCATAGTAAGGGCAGCATATGCATTCTTATCAAATGTAAGGGTAGCCTTCAGGCACATGGACAAGGAAATGTTCAGAAATATTTATGTAACCTATGTGAGGCCAAAACTCGAATATGCAGCCCCCTTTTGGAATCCGCACTTGAAAAAGCACATAGCTAAGCTTGAAAAAGTTCAAAGACATGCCACGAAACTGGTGCCAGAAATACGCAATCTCAGTTATGATGAGAGGCTGAGGGAATTAGACTTACCATCACTCGAAGCTAGAAGAGTGAGGGGGGATGTGCTGACAGTCTTTAAATTCCTTCATGGTTATGATAGAGTGGATAGGGATCGATATTTTGATATGGCTGGCTCTAGAACTAGAGGTCATAGTTTGAAGCTTTGTAAGAAAACTTCTTTGCAGGATGTAAGAAAATACTTTTTCAGTGTAAGAGTAGTTGATAATTGGAATTGGCTAAGCGAGGAGGTAGTTAATGTTATCTCAATCCATAGTTTTAAGGACAGGCATGATAAGTATCACTAAGTATAAAATGGAACCGATCAGGAGACAGGAAGATACGAGCTTTGGGCTCTTTCCCGTAAACACAATTAGGTAATCACATAATTACTGTTCCAAGGCACTACCAACTACACCACTGAAGGTTAAAAGGGAAACCAACCTTACGGCTTTATCTGCTATTTTCACTTATGGTAATGTGTTTATTTTATTATATATATATATATATATATATATATATATATATATATATATATATATATATATATATATATATATATATATATATATATATATATATATATATATATATATATATATATATATATATATATATATCAAATAAGCACATTACCATATGTGAAAACAATAATCATTTTTACCCCTACCAGGACGTGAACCTAGAACACATAATTACAATGCCAAGGTGCTACCAACTACACTACAGAAGGTCTAAAAGAGAAACTAACCGAACATTTTAACTGCTATACTAGAAATGAACGCATTCTATCTGAATGCCTTTTTGTTCATAATACAGTTTCTCCCAACCTCACTCGTAGATCATTTTCACATTTAATTCAAATCCCAAACTCAGTAGGGACCAACAGTAATCAAATAAGCACATTACCATATGAGAAAACATGAATCATGTTTACCCTGACCGGGACTTGAACCTAGGACACATCATTATGCTACCAACTACACCTCAGAAAGTCTAAAAGCAAAACTAACCTTACCACTGAACTGTTATACTTAGAATGAACGCATTCTTTCTGAATGCCTTTTTGTTTATATTACAGTTTCTTCCAGTTTCAGATAGAATGTGTTTAAGGGCAAGTAAGTTACTGATCTCAAAAGCAAAACCAGAAAAAAGTAGAAACATTACCAGTTTTACATATTACATGTACTGTATAAAGAATATAATAATTTGACTGGACTTGCTATTAAATATGTTTATTATTCTTGAAATATTATCATTATCTGATACATTTGAGTCCAGTTTCAAAACCTTATAGACTTGAAACACAGGTACAAAATCTCAAAGCCGCAACCCTACTTCCTAAGTATATATTATAGTGAAAGCATCATTAAAAAGTAAGTGTAGATGTCATTCTATGATCATATTTAAATTATAGTGTCTAGAATGAATTATCTTTTTCGTCTATCTTTTTTCTTTCAGAAAAATCAAAATTACCCTATATAAGGTGTGCTTTATAATGATAAACCCAAGTTTATTTTTTTCCGGGACAGGCGAAAATAGTGCCCTTATTAAGCCCAGGTACCAAGAAAACTTTAAGACCAAGAAAATGTAGAAGTTTACAGACAAGGCGGAAATAAGGAAATGATACACGATAGGAATACTACACAGTATATTTGATCTCTCAAAATACAGTCCATAATGATCTTATTTTGCTGTTAAATGTAGACATGTAGCGATTGAGGGAAGTTACTTGTTATTATTTCCATTTCTTCTCTTGTTTTTTCTTTTTTTTAATAAATTGATATGGTTTTTTATTGTAATATTTCTTAAATTTATTTTAACATGATTTTAGGTGTGTGGTACCATGTGTCAGATCCATAGTGGTACTTGCGAGAACACTTGTGCATAATCTTCGTGACAATTATAGTTGGATATATATATATATGAACAGGTGTTGTTGTAAATCAGTTGTAGAGGCTAAATTATATTGATGCTAAGTAAAGTTTGAAGATATAGATTGAATGAGTAAAAGGAATATCCTGTATTGTACTAAGTGGTTTTGAATACTCTTTTAGGCTGCCTCTTGTAAAGTGAAGTGTGCTGACAGCCTTTTGTTTTTCACTTTTTCATTTTTTTTTGCACTTTGTGTAATGATATAAACGTAAAGATTGAAATATTTAAAGTTATCCTTATTTAGGTATCTAATTACTGATTGCCTTCTTTAGTTGAATTCTGCAGTTCTCTTTCCTTTATTGGAAATTTCTATTTCTTCATATAAGTACTGGTATTTAATTGGCACAGATTGAGATATTAGTACTGAAAATACTCTGCATCAGATGGGTACTTGACAGTTGTTTTCCATTGTCATGTTTTGTTTGCTTACCTTTTGGTAGCTGGAAAAGGTGTATAGTGTGCATTGTCTATATAATTGCAATGTATATCCTAATGCCAGTAGATGAGAATTTTGGCTACTTTTCTTGAATTTCAGATTCTGTCTTTTAGGAAATTGCTTTTCTACTTATTATTTCGTTTCTTATTTAGAGTAACCCAATAATTATGTCACTTTTGACACATCACATGACTAGAGAAAATAGGTATTCTACTGGATCATCCATGTCACAGTTACTAATGTATATTGGTAAGTTTTACCATTTTCTCGAGAAATTTAACTACCTTAATTCACACAACATTATGATTTAGAAACTATATGCATCACAATAGTTATCTTTAGTACTTTCGTATCCATACTAAAAATTTGTGTCGGTAATGATATCTCTTGGTATCACTTATTGTTGAGTCGACAAAGTTTAGAAAAAATGCATAATCAGTGACAGATTATTAATAATTCTAAATATACTTAGTTTCTACAAGGAAGCTTAATCTGTTGGTCTTAACCACTATGATAAATGAATTCGTATGTTTTAGTAGTAGTTAATACAGCATGATATTTTTTCTATCATGTGACTTGAATTCCTCCTCCTAAATCTAAATGCAGAGTGATTATAAAAATTGTTTGTAAGCAGCTAAAGAGATTTCTTATCAATACTACTTGATATTCAAGATAAGGTCATTTTGCTCTTCTGTAAGTGGGTCATTATGAAATTTGTCATTGAATGATTCTTTAGATTACTTGTTTGGGTAGAATTAATGCTGGATATGTTTAATTACCTGTAATGTATCAGATCACTAGTATATTAAGTAGAAATGAATTACTGTGAACTGATATATTAATTATTGTTTATTAGCTTATAATCAGATTATAATATATAACTGTATTACTGTATATACTTTCAGGGACTGCATTTGTGTAATGGATTCTGACGGTGATTTAGAGGTGCGTTTTTGGAAATGTTACTAGCTGTAGTTGGGCTTTAGAAAATTTCAATTTTATTGAAACTTAAATAAAATTGATAATTGATGACTAAGGGCGTTAATTTTAAAACTTTACCTAACTTAAACTGGTAAATCAAGACCCATTTTTTTCTTTTCCTCAGTGCAGAGCTTGAACACCCGCTTTTCTATTGGAGTCTCGACCTTCTGAGTGCATTCAAAAAGTAGGGCATTCATATTATGATCAATTGTAATTTATCCAAACTAGGATCTCTAATTTATTACTGCACTCAGCAGATACCATTACCTTGTATATTTTTTATTACATATGAACAAATTTGATAGTGTTGAAAATATGTTTTTATATCCTTGATGTAAATTATTTAAAATTCCTGTGTTCCCTTAACTTCTAGGATGTTGGTGTCAGAAGTCCTATCTGCCCTCAATTTATACTGTATAGCAAAGCCTCAATTCACACGTTTTCGTAATTGGCACTTATACAGGTTACCTAACCCTAGTTTTCATAGAAAAATTTACTTTTGGCTAAAAAGAATTTTTTTAATTTTACTATTTGTAGAATATTGTGACATTTATGTTGGCAGACTGTCTGGATCTATTCAACACATTGTATAATTTTGCCTTAAGCTATATATATATATATATATATATATATATATATATATATATATATATATATATATATATATATATATATATATATATATATATATATATATATATATATATATATATATGATTGATTCGGTTTTACGTCACGAACTCCCTTTTCTACTAAAGGCTAGGACGGTTGCCTTCTTACGAAGGACTTGTTTTGGCAGATGTAATCGTTACCCTGAGTGTATGCCCTTACTAACCTCAGTCCGTGACGGGGCGCGAACCCTCGACCTGCCGCTTCAGAGTCGCAGACGCTACCATTTTGCCACGGAGACTACTATATATATATATATATATATATATATATATATATATATATATATATATATATATATATATATATATATATATATATATATATATATATATATATATATATATATATAAAATGTTCGCAAACTCCCTATATAAGGGGGATGGTCTAGCTAAAAAACACATATCCACCACAAGCTACACATACCTCAGTCACTCTTCTTAGCTCTTTGGGGATAAGCAATATAATGATGTATTTATATTTAGTTCTTGAAATTTTATATGGTCATTGCTTCATCATGGAAGTTTCTTTATTATTTGAATGTATTCAGGTAGTTTGTTGAATCTTGACAGCATATATGAAATAATCATTGCAGTGTTTCCCAGCATATATCAGCATTTTCTGCTGAAGGAAGCTGCATGAGTTTTATAATATAACTTTCTGTCATCTGTAGCTTTAGTTGTCTTCTGTCTACTATGAAAATTCATGAAGTCTTGTAGAACTTCTTAACATCCTTTAGCTCATTTTTTGTGACATGTGCATAAAATCCAATTGACATCTGTTTGCTTGAAATTTTTGAATAGATGTTTATGTTGGAGTTAATCTAAATATAAAATAGAATGATGTAGATTAGAAATGATAATTTTTTCATTTCCTTTGATTTATAAACATAGGATAGTGATAAAGATACTGTATGTTACTTTTAGAGTCCTCTTAAAATAAAAGCAGCAGAACTTTTTGTAATATTTTGCTTTGCAAGCTATAAACATCGAAAACGTACATTGCACGCAGTTCATTTTTACAGTGGGAATATACTGTTTATGTACTGTATTTTCATCTAATTCATTAAGGATTTACTTAAGGTCTCTCTAACCTAACTACAACTACTGCTTATTTTTCTAGGCATATCTAAACCAGCTGAGTAAGAAGACTCAAAAACTCTGTCAGGACGAAACACACAACAGTGAATCGAACTCCTCAGTTATATCGGATGTTGACATATCTGAAGAATTCAACTCAAAATTTAAAATAGGTTTTACTGAATCAGCAGGTCAAGCGGCAGATTTTAATGATAAAAATGTCAGAGTACCAACAAAACAGTCTTCACTCTACAATGAACTTAACCATTTAGAAAACAAGTACTTGAAAAAATCTTTCAAGAAGGTTATGGCAAGAACTGAATACCCTGACGTAGCTCCAGAGGATGGTAGTGATAAACCATCAAAAGGAGACAAGAAGAGTGTCCGAGTTTTGATTAAACCATCAAAGATTCCAATTTCTGACGAAAGCAATGAATCCTCTGTTGATGATGAACTTCTTAAATATTTGAAAGAGAGTTCAGTTATGGAGAATTGTAAAGAATCTGATGCTGAAGATGACAAAACTGATGACATACTAAACTTCAATAATATCATGACTGTTGAAGATATACTAGGACAGATTACCGATATAGAGACGGATGCTGAGAGTGACAGGAAGGAATTGCAAATATCTAACGATAAGGAAAACCATGGTAAATTTACTTCAAGTAATAAAAGTTCTACTGAGTTTTTGCCTTCTCAGAGGAAGAAGTCAGTCTTAGAAGGAGATACTTATAGTCCATTTTACTCTAAGGCTGAAAATACACTTGAAACTGTTGTCCATCCAAAGAGCAAAATGGGAAATAAGGAGGTCTGTGATAAAACAGAAGGGTTACTCTTCGCTCAAACCTCTGACGGTATATTTCACGCATCACGTCGGAGCTCGGTAATGTCACCAGTCTTTAAAAGGAGAACTAGTACAAAGTCTTTGTTGTCAGAGTCAGTTCATGAGGCACAAGACCATACCACAGACTCAAATGAAGTAAGTGAAGCTGATGAACTTGAAGTAAATGTATCTCATTCTATAGATGATAAAATCAAGGAATCGGATATTGAGAGTGTTCATGAAATTATTCCTTCTGAGAATAGTGAAGATTTTGTTGGTATACATGCGTCAACATGCCTGGAGGAGATCATATTTAATCAAGAACGAAAAAGTAAGACTCTGTCAAAAATCAGTGAAAATAAGAAACCTTCAAGCACAGATGGTGATGGTAAACTAGCAAAACCTATGCAACAGAAGACACACCCTGTAGATGAAAGACAAGAAATTGCTCATGATCATATCGTTCCCAGCACCAGTCAAAGCACCAAAAGGGGGGAGGAGTTGTTTGAACCATCAGAATCACATGAGGAGAGGCTTAAATGTGGATCCGAGAGAAAGTCTCGTGAAAAGAGTACAAAGAGTACAAAGCATAAACACAAGAAAGTATCCAGATCATCTTCTACCTCTTCATCATCATCAGACTTATCATATTCAAGCTGTGTGAAATGTAATGATTTTTACAGTAGATTGCCAAGAAGACATAAACACAAAGGACATAATTTTAATCCTTGGGTATGGAGCATTCACTTTTGCAAAAATTTAAAAAACTACCTTATTTAGATATCATTGCTAGCTAAGTTTTATATATGCAAATAACATATGGATTATTGTTTATAATGATATTATATGATAGTCTTTGCTTTCTGAGTCTCTAAGTTTCATTTACTCAAAGTGCATTGAATTGAAAGTTACATATTAGTAAGAATTATTTAATAAATTTGCTTGTTTTACCATAAGCATTATATTTGTACTTCAAGTTCTCTGTAGTTAATGTAAATAATTATGTGACGTATGGAATTTAACTATATCTCCCCATTTTTTAGTTGCATTTCACTGTAGATTATATTTCTGAAGACATCCTCTCTTCACTTAAAACTCAGATATTATTTTCTCTAGAAAATTTTGCCCTAAGTTGTTATCTGAAGTGACTTAGCTGATGTACAGCAATTATAAATAATATTTAAGCTCTTATTGTGAATTAAAAAGACAATCTTCACATTTTCTTTAGTGCAGTCATTCGTACATGCCTCCTTTGTGGTGGATGCAGTTTCAACCGTATTTTTCTCCTCCTGGTCCCGAGACTTCTTTTCAGATGCCCAGCTCTCAGCTTCTAGAAGGTAAAATTAAATTTCTCATACGATCACAGTCTAATATCCTATTCAATTAGTTGTAGTTTTGAATCTTTATATTGAATATTTGAAATTTTTTCACATACAGTACAGTACTGTAAAGAATTTACTTTTTCTTTTATAATTCAACCAATAATAGTAGCTTTCTCTTATATGTCCCAAGTTAGTATTTTCATATGATACTGCTTTAATATACTTAATTATTTCCATTATTTTAGGTTACTTAGCATCCAGTAGTAGTGTTGGTATAAAAGACATTTTACATCAGCAAGTAGCTCTAACCCGACAGTTTATGGAGAGTCAGAAAACTTTGTATCATGCTTATTCAGCAACGCTCTCTTCATCTTATCACTATACAAGTCTAAGAGATACTGAGAAGGTGAGAATCATGCTAAACCATCTTGTGAGTCTATTAGAGTTTTAACATTAACTCTTGAATTGCATATATTTGTCTGATCTATAAATTAGTTAATAGTGATAAAGAAAGTTTTCCTCTGTATAAAGCTAAATTTCTATGTATTCTGTAACACAATCTTTGATAAGCAGAGTATATTAATGATTTTTATTGCATTATGATATATACACTGAACTCAGTATGAGGGGCACTGCACCAGTGCAGTAGTCAGAGTGCTTGATTCAGGAAGTGTCTAACCCAGCGTTTCTCAACCGGTGTGCTATGAAAGGTAGCCATGTGCACCCCAAGTTAATGAAAGAGTAATTTATGATTTTTTTATATAAAAAAATATATTTTTACAAAATCACGGATAGGCACCTGGCTCCCATGTCTGAGTCAAGTCTTTGTTGTTTGATATTTTAAACTGGATGCTCATTTCCTTAATATTCAAAAAGGAATGGATAATTCTTTCCCTTTTCCCTTCCTCAAGGGATTTAACTCAAACATTATCTCGTTTTCTCTCTCGTCAGTGGTTGATATAATATCTTGGAACGACCCGTCCTAAAGCATGTGAGAAGCAGCTATAATGACATTTGAGTACAGGAATCGGCGGTAATCCTTTGACCTAAGTTTTGAGAGGGACATCTTAAAAATCAAACATAAAGAGATGCCCATTCATCAATTTTGGAGTTCCATCGAAAAAGACTATCCTTCAATAGCTCGTAAAGGACTAAATATTTTATTGCAGTTCTCCACATCATACCTCTGTGAATTAGGATTTTCTGCGTTTACCAACATTAAATGTAGAAATAGATCAAATATTATATGTATTGATGAGAAAATGAGAGTATGCTTATCACATAAAATGCCTAATATTAAAAAAAAATTCCAAAACACATCAAGCACAGGTCTCACACAAGCATACTGTTTATTTATTTTTTTTTATGTATTTTTTTTTTTTACAATTTTATGGATAATTTTATCTTATTGATATATTAAGTGCGCCTCAGAGTTTTAATTACTCTAAGTGCGCCCTGATTTAAAAAAGGTTGAGAAACACAGGTCTAACCTATGTTCGATCCCATTGTGGGGTATTAAAGAAGAGCATCCAGTCTTAATTCCCCAAACCCAATCCGTTTGTCCACCCTCATTCAAATAGAGATTAATTTACACCTATAAAAATTCAAACAGCAACTGACCTTCAGTATGAGGGTTAACTATAGACTGGACTGGTGTGCTGTTCTTGTAGTTTTGTTAGTTTGCCCCTAATTTTGTATTTATGGAATGTATTGCATTTTTTCAAGCCATTGAATTTTTCATAATTGCCAAACTGAACAGCACTTGAATTCATTACTAAATGGATGAAGATTCTACTTTGGTGACTTTTTGGCTTTCATAACAAATTGAAGTTCCTAAAAAGAGGATACTACTACTAATAGCTACCATATTATATATTGTTGGTTGACTTGTTTTCCAAATTAAGAATTGTTGATGAAACTCCACTTGCCTTTCAGTATTTTTTCTTTGCGGTTTTGTGTCACAATTAGTCCCTATTTGAATGGGGTTTGACGCATATATGTTGAAATTGGGAAATTATGGCTAATACCCTTCCCTATAGTCCACAATGGGTTCAAACGTGGATTTGTTACTTCCCAAGCTGAGTGCCCTGACTAATCTCAAACAGCAGTCCCCACTTGCCTTTCTTTACTACTACTACTACTCTCAAACAGCAGTCCCCACTTGCCTTTCTTTACTACTTAAGTAAATATAGAATTCAAGTAAATGTCTGTTTAATGAATTTTTTTTTCATGTTCTATACCAGTGTCTCTCAACCATTTTTAAATCAGGAGTCACTTGTGGAGTAATTAAAGCTGTGAGGCGCACGTAATATATCAGTAAGAAAATTTTCCATAAAATTGTAAAATAAAAAAAATTATTAAAAAAATGCTCTTGAAATAAGCATTTATGACAATACAATTTATTATATTAAGAATGCTTGAGTGAGACCTGTGCTTGATGTACTTTGGTAATTTTTTTAATATTAGGCCTTATATGTTATAAGCATACTCTGTTGCTCATCAATACATCTTATATTTTATCTATTTTTGCATTTAATTTTGATAAATGCAGAGAATATTAATTCACAGAGGTATGATGTGGAGAACTGCAATAAAATAATTAGTGATTTACAAGCTATTGAAGGATATTCTTCTTTGATGGGAGTCCAAAATTGATGAATGGACATCTCTTTTATGTTTGATTTTTAAGATGTACTTAGGTCAAAGGATTACCGCTGATTCCTGTTCTCAAATGTTATTTTAGCTGCTTCTCACATGCTTTAGGATGGGTTGTTCTAAGATTTTATAGCAACCATTCACGAGAGAGAGAGAGAGACATAATGACTGATTTAAATCCCTTGAGGAAGGGAAGAGAGAAAGAATTATCCTTTCCTTTTTAAAGATTAAGGAAATGAGCATCCAGTTTAAAATATCAAACGACAAAGACTTGACTCAGACATGGGAGCCACATGCCTATCCGTATTTTAGAAATACTCTTTCATTAACTTGGCGGCACCTGGCTGCCTTTCAGGGCGCACCAGTTGAGAAATGCTGTTATATACTATGAACTTCTTTTCAGTATATCAAACAAAGAAAGCATCCTCTGACATTTGATGAGGCATACCGCATGGTGAAAGAAGAAATGAAGGAGTCCAAATAAGGTGAGTTGTCAGAGCATTGATATTGATGTATTTATTACCTTTGAAAATTGTTTTTACAAGGAATTTCATCCTCAGAGATTTGCATGGTGTTTTTATAATTATTTTAATATTCCGTAATATTGTTGTTGTTTGCCTTCTAATGTGTGTATGTTACTCCCCATTATGGGGGTGGGCAGAGACAGGTTGGAACTGAGGAGTTAAGACTGAATTCCTATTGCCCTAAGTTGGCATGATTGCAGGCCTCTCACTACCATAGTCGAATGCTCTAATCACTGATGTCCCCTAATATAGTTTGAAAATAAAATGTAATAGGGGTGAACATTAATGATGATAAGAGTTGCTGTTGTTGTTTGCAGTTTTATGTGTCACGCTTAGTCCCCTTTCGAATAGAGATTGAGGTGAGGAATTAAATCTGGTTGCCTTTCTTTACGCCCTGCAGTAGACTCGAACGCAGCTGTTAAGAGTTAATACTCCTTATTCCCATTTTTCATATAACGGCTCATCATGAGCAACGTTATCTGAGGAATGGGAATGCCTGCATTCTTTCCATTTGGCATAAAAGAATGAGGTTTCCTTAGAATGCATGCACCCCATCCGTTTGGCATAAAAGAATGAGAATGCCTATGTCCCTCCTATTTGGCATAAATGAAGATGCCTGCATCCCTTCCGTTTGGCATAAAAAATTAGAATGCTTACATTCCTTCCATTTGGCATAAAAGAATGAGGATGCCTGCATCCCTTCCATTAGGCATTGCTTCCTTGTCTGAAAACTGAAATTTCACATAAGAGATTTGTTACATTAAGTTTCTTAAGGCTACATTTTATATAAAGCTGTATAGAATATAAAGTCTGAAATGATGAATTTTATACAGTTTCTTTTAATTATTGTGACATTTAATATTATTGCAGTCATAATACCTTTAGTTTTAATCATAAAATCAGTCTTTTGAATTGAATACATATCTAAAAATTCTGTATTTTATTAAGATAAAATTATTTATGGCATACAAGCGATGAAATGGAGAGCATAATTAGTGCCACTTAATTGGCATATTATATAATGCTAATGCAGGTTTCAGGGATTTGTTTTTATATATATCTTTTATTGAAAGCACTGACTTGAATGAATATAGCTTGTTAGTACATAAGCATTATAAAGCGCAGTAGAGAAAGATTTAGTTAGTTGAATTAAAGTATTACTCACCAATCTAATTGTGGGTATACAAGTTGTTATTTGCCTTTTAATTTGTCACTATTAATTCCCATTCGAATGGAGATGAAGAAAGAAAGGTTGGAGCTGAGTACTTAAGGCTGAATGACCTTCCTGACACCACTCAATGGGCTCAGTTATGAACTAAGAACTGTATAGTGCAGACATTATGGTAAATATTGTGATCCCAAGTTGCACCTTTGTCTTTGTCCTCATATATATCTCTTGGAATCAGTTTCAACATATCACCTTTATGCAGAGTATTATTATTATTATACAGTAGTCCAAGCAACTTGCCGAGCTGGAAAAAGTCAGATCAGATGGCTCCAGCAGGGAATGCAATTTCGTGAGGCAAAGTAAAAAGAGAAGATAGAAATAATATTAAAAGATACAATTCAGTATGGCACTATTAGCATTACTCCACTATAGTTTGAAAAATTTTGCATTCGAATTTCTAAATAAAAAAAATGTATTCGTGACTAGCTTTAACATGGTTAGGCAATTCATTCCACTTCCTAATGGTAGCTGGAATAAAACCGTGATTAATTTTTATCATTATTTTATTTTTCAGACAGCTGATTGTGATCCATGGAAAGGATGTGTTCCATAACTGAAATGGCACACTCACTCAAATATTGTTTATTGACATCACTGTGATACCTTCTAGTCATACAAGCCTATACATTCATATTTATATATAAGATAATCAGTAAATATTTTTACAATATTTTGCTATTTTATTGCAAATTTTCTTTATTGCTTCGCATTACCATGAGGAATTTCAAGCAAGATGTTTTAGCATTGATTGCCAAGCTTCAGCAATATTATCGATCACATTTAAAGTTGCTTACCTTGTACCTGATACAAATGATTAGCAGTATTGTACAAATTAAAATGTCTTTGAAACCGAACTTTAAATGCAGAAGTTGTCTTGTTTATATAGCGAGCGGCTCGACTTTCTCCCACCCTGGAACAGTTGCCACTGATGACACCACTTCGCCAGAAATGTCAAGGATAATTCTGCTTTGAAGAGTATGACAACATTTTCGTTGATAACTTATGGTGTTCTGGAAATTAGCTCATTGTATAGAAATATCCATGATGCTCATAATGAAGATGATGCACTGTTTTGGCAAATGATTAAAGACCACTAATATAAACGGAAGTATTGCAATCTGCCCACTCGCTAGTTAAAACGATCATCATACATATTCTGCAGTGTAAATAAAGAACTATCTACATCTAAAACTAAGAGGAAAGTAAGAATGTGAAAGTTTTCATAATGGAAACTTTGTTAAAAATAAAAAAACGTTTAATAATGAACACCCGAGTTTTGTAATTTGATTGATAACAAAGGGTCAGTTTTACAAAGGAGGGAATATATAAAGAGGATATGTAAGTCATAAAATGCCCAACAATAAAAACTGAAATCATTAGTGTCATCGCCAAAGAGAAACTGTACAATAATCCCAGGTGCAGTGGCATGCAAAGAGACAGTGTGGCTGAATCAGTGCATTCATATGTCAAAGAGCTGAAGTTAAGGCATCATTATGGAAATTATTAATGTCAGATGGTGCATTCACTAGGTAGAGCTATCACTTCACTTAATCAACTTTAAAAGAATATCTCTGTCATCACAAGCCAATGTCTGTGGTATACTTGTACCATAAATTGGTGTGTCAGATTATTCTAAGCTACAGAAAGAATGTAATGGAGACGGTGTCCTTTCTATAATGTACTCGTAGAGGATAGAAACACAAATGGAGATTGTACATCTTATGCCACTTGTAAAAAGAACACTTAAGATGTCAAGACAAAAAGCTTCTTGATAAAACAACTTTTTTTTTCGCAAAGTCACACTAGCCTCAAAATTTAGAAAACTTTGAAGAATGACTCAATTAAGCAGTAGACTTCACAAAGAAAAGATTATAATTGCTTTAAGGCTATAACAGAATTCATGAAGGGAACAATGTGATGATGAAGATATAAGTTTATGGAGTAACTCGTAAAATTTACCTAATTCCATTAATCCTGTTACTAATTATGTGAGATATTTTTATAATGGGACAAAATGCAGATAGCAAATTAGCAATAACCTCTGCAGTTCTCTGTGGATATGATGATGACGTTTTTACAGTATTTGTAGCTTCACCATTCTTAATGCAGCTCAACTTTGTATACTTCTCGGTTAATTGTACATATCATTTCAAGTCAGATGTTACACAACCATCTCTGAACTCAATGGAATATGCTACTGCTAATGTGGATTTATGGAATGGCTAGGTACGGAAGAGAAATGGTTACATGAACTAACAATATTGGGGAGAGATTTCAGGATTATATTTAGGTACTGTTAAGCGGTAATAGTAGCAAAAATCACATGTATTTTCCATGTCTGAATATAAGATACGGGATGATACTCAGACGAGTTGGTAACTGAGGTGGTCTTCACAATATTAATGTAGAGGTAAGGAAACTTTTTAGTACAAAATTAGTGAAGCACTAGGAGAGTGAGTGTATCTGATGGGATCGTAATTTGGCATAGCAGAACATTTCGATCTCCAGGAACAGCAGTAGCACAGGTGTTAGAGCATGCAACTCGGGAAGTGAAAAACCTATGTTTGAACTCACCGAGAAGTGTTATGAAGGGCATCCAGCCTTAATACCCCAATTCCAACTTATCTGTGTCCATCTCCACTAGAAAAAAGATTAATAGTGGAGTTGTTGAGTTGTGTGACAGAATTGCTTTATTTTTTAAGTTGTGGAGGCATAGCAGGAGCTCCCGGTGTATGTGTTGATTCTTTTGTGTGTGGCAGTTCAGGGAAGGGGGCAAGGATAGGTCAGTTTTTGAACAGTTGTGCATGGGCTTCTGATTTGCACCTGTGGAGTTAATTTGAGGTAATTGATACATATTTTTTTTCTATGTGGACCACAATTTTTTATATATTTACCAAATGGTACTTATCCTTAAACTCCCTGTTATTTGATTTGTTATTTAAAGTACCCATAATGACTAATTTCCATGCACAAGTATTATTCAGTTGCTGCTATTCATTTCTTTTATCTAGCAAAACCCCATTACCGCTCTATCTATCAAACCAGCCAATACCGAGACACCTTTACTAGAAAGATGAACTCCATCCCTTGCATACATATACTTCCGACTAGTGAAGTGATCCCACCCATCTATAAAAACAATATTATTCTCCCGACAGAAGACTTCCATCCTAGCATTAATTCCAATAGCTCGAGACAACCATTCTGAACTTTGGCTAAGCCTAGGCAAAATACCACATATATCAGGAATTGCATCTCTCTTCCTGATCTTATGCAGGGCCTGTCTATACAACCTAAGCAACTCCTCACTTCTACCATCCTGTACATCATTTCCACATGTGATCAAACAAACCACATCATTATCTAACATCTCACACTATGAAACTGCTGGAAAGAGTGTTGGATAAAAGGCTGAGGGAGGAGACAGAAGTTTGTAGTGAGCAGTTTGGTTTTATGAAAGGTCGAGGAACAATGGATGCAGTATTCGCAATGAGGCAGACAATGGAAAAATATAGAGATAAGCAAAGAGGGCTGTACATGGCATTTATTGACCTGGAAAAAGCTTATGATCGGGTCCCGAGAAGTGAGGTGTGGAGGAGTATGAGGTCGAAGGGAGTGAAGGAGAAGTATGTCAAGATAGTTCAGGACATATACAGGGAAGCCACAACAAGAGTAAGAAGTACAGTTGGCACTACAGAGCCTTTTCAGGTGAAAGTTGGACTCCATCAAGGATCAGCTCTTAGCCCCTATCTATTTAACCTTCTCATGGATGTGATGGTGGAGAAAGTGACAAAGGAGGCACCATGGAGCATGCTCTTTGCAGATGATATTGTTTTGGTCTCCGAGAGCCGTGAAGAATTGCAAGAGAGGTTGGAGCTGTGGAGGGGTTTGCTGGAGGATTACGGACTGAAGGTGAGCAGACAGAAAACGGAGTACCTGGAGTGCAATGTGACACAAGGAGGCGACCTGTTCATGCAAGACCACAAGATCCCAAAGGCGGACGCCTTCAAATACCTCGGCTCCTACGTAACGAAGGATGGAGACCTAGAGAGAGAGATTGATCATAGGATCCAGGTAGCGTGGAACAGCTGGAAGAGAACATCAGGGGTGCTATGTGACAAGAAAATCAGTGCTAGAGTGAAAGGAAAAATGTACAAGTCAGTTGTGAGACCAGCGTTGCTGTACGGAGCGGAGACGTGGCCGGTGAAAAAGGTTCAAGAAAGGAAGATAGATGTCGCAGAAATGAGAATGCTGAGGTGGATGTGTGGGGTGACGAGGAAGGACAGGATACGAAATGACCGGATCAGAGGTACAGTGAAGGTGGTGGAGGCGTCGGCGAAAGCGCAGGAGAGGAGATTACAGTGGTTCGGTCATGTGAAGAGGAGAGAAGAAGTCTACGTGGGTGTGAGAGTGATGGAGATGGACGTGGAGGGCAGACGTAGACGAGGAAGACCTAAACTACGGTGGAAGGACCGACTGAAGGAGGATCTCAGAGAGAGACAGCTGGGGGAGGAGCAAGTGATGGACCGGAACCAGTGGAGACGACTAGTGAAGAGATGCGACCCCATATGAAAATGGGAACGCAAATAGAGGAAGAAGAAGAAAGATTGAAGAGTTTATATCCAAAGCCTGGCCTCAACTATTACCCTGTATAAAAGTAAAGAAAACGTCTCCTTGGAAGAACTTCGTATATTGTTATTTAGATATTGTAGTGAAAAAGACGTCAAAGAAAGAAACAAAATTATAAAAAGAATTTGTAGGAAAAGAAACCAAATAATAAAAACCGCACAAACAATATAGCAAAACAAACCAAGACTTGGGAGCCGTTACAAAGGCATATCCCACCCTACTATACTACTAGGAATTGTGGACAAACGCAACCAAAACAAAGGCGACATGATGGTGTTCAGTGTGACGGGGTCGGTTTTCAAACGCCTAAATCTTTTAAGGACATGTTCGTGTAGACTACAGTCGCACAAAATTGAAAATGATAAGAAAAGAGGGTTTACTAACTATTGGACTATGCCAATATCGACGTTTTGTTGTTCGTACAATATAAGATTTTGTCGAACGAATATCCAGGCAAAAAGTAGACAAGGTTATGAGAATCTTAATCATCGTTGGAAAAGATCGGACTTGTCTGTCAGGGGGTTTGCAGGTGTTCCCAACAAATATAGGTATGTTCTTAGGTAAATGTTTACTTTGACACCACCCGGCCATCTGGCTGAACTAACCTAACCAAACCAAACCAAATATGTGTTCTTATCAAATAGGTTGAACGCATAAAGATAACTGGAATACTGTATTGTCAATTATCAAGTTGTTTGAAGTGTGAAAATAAACATTAAAATGTTTATAAAACTGCAAATTGTGTGATATTAGTATAACCAGTGCCGATTTGTAATATTTAGGGAGGATATTTACACTAGAGTGAGGTTAATTTTGATATAACGACATTTTGTATCCATATAGAATAAGTATTTAATGTAGTACTCTCAGCGAGTTGATAATTGCCAGGTATTATTTTAGCTATGGGGATTAATGGGATATGAAGCTCCTGACTAGGGAGGACACGTTCGAGGTTAGGTTAGGACGTACCAAAAATGTGTTTTTTCGACACTTTTCTCCGAAAAGTTTACCAATTGCCATTATAGTTTAGTAGTTTTATCAAGTTTTCAACTTTTTATAAGGTATATTGTGAATATCACGCCTCCCACGAATGATACGAAAATATTAATTACCGATACTATAGTTAAAATAAATAATAAAACAATAATATCAATTATCTTCTCTTTTTTAACTCAGGATTAACTAACTTTGCTAGTATAGGCTAACCTTACCTAAATATTGAAATGATTTCATATGATGTTATTTATATCTGGGGACATGAAAGTAATCATATACCTTATATAATCCCTATATTATGTTTGGTAGGACAGGTCTCCTCACCTAGCAAACAAGCTTTGTCTTTATATTTTGTCAACAGTTAACTCGTTGGGGGTGTATGTGTAAAAATTTACCCCAAATAGAGTATTATATTTATGACTCAGAGGGTGTGATATATTTACCTTAATAAAGTACAGTATTATTTTTATGACTTCGGGGGTGTGAAAGTATATATTTACCCCAAATAAAGTATTATAGTGATGAATTTGGGTTTGATAGTAAATATTTACCCCAATTAGAATATTGTATTAATGACTGTCCCATATACCTTTAGCCTTTCTTCTCTGAAATGCAAGCAATATTATGCCAGTTACAACACCTGTGAATAATGATAGTTATTGGTTTACTTTTAAAATTACAAAAATTCAGACCCCCATTTCCACTAACCGGTCCATAATTTATAACATCTGTACTGCATGATGGATGCATGAAGCAGAGAGTTAATTGTCTAATGACAATCACATGATGTACATGAAAAGATGAGGAAGCTGTGACTTTTTTTTATTCAGATTGTACGAGAAATTGGTTACAGTGATGCTGGAAAGGAATTGATCATATTAATGATTATTACTTTGATGTCATAACTCGAATTATTATGCAGTTGCAACAATTTGATCCTAGATAAAACATTGTTGGAAGTAAAATTCTAAAATTCCTATAATTGTGATAGTCAGAATCTACTTGCATTGGGTAGCTTTTGGTTCTGAGAATGATAATAGTTGTAAGTCCTCTTAGGCCTTACAGTAGAAGATCCTTTCTCACTTACCCTATGGATGACCCAAGCATTGTGGTGGGGGAAGAATGTGGTAGCCCTTTATCGCCAAAGACCTAAGAGGAGAGCTCAAGGTAAATGAGTTTCTGGTGAAAGTGTTTGACTCGGCCACCCCTTTTACAAAGGGATTGCAGCTACAAGACATGACAAAATAGTTAAGCACAACAGACTTCCAGGTATGCATGCACAATTCACAAGGTCTCAGGAACATATCCCCTTCACAGTTAACTGTTTGTCAGCATTCATCTGATCATATTTTCTCTCTCAGCATATATGGCGAGAAAGACATTGATGAAGAGAAGTATACACCAGAAGATTCTGATGGTGAATCTCAAGAGACACCTGATGACACCTCATTGTCATTCACAAAAGAGTCACTTGAAAAATCGGTAAGGCATTCCAAAGTTGCCGTTTTGACACCACTGTTTTAAAGCTACAAAACATGACAAAAGAGTTAAGCACACCAGACTTCCAGGTGTACTATACATTTGCTATTACTAGACAGATTTTGAATTGAAACTTTGTTTACAATGACTCATGCTCTTCAAATTTAATGGTATAAGCCCTTCTTCATTAGTTCATAGTGTACAGATACATAATTGTCAGCGATGTTAATATTCCTTTTTAAAAGTTTAATAAATCATCCTTGGAGCTTATACTAATTAACCATATTATGAAATAGATACCTATATCACTGGGAGAGGGCAAGAATACCTCCTCCATATTCCCCTGTGTCATAAAAGTCAACTTAAGTGGGGCAAAGTGAGGGGACTAGGAATCTCTTCCTTTGTATATTCTTCCCACACAACATCAAGTTTTTGCTTTGACTCAACTACCCTCCTTATTATGGGGATTATGTCCATTGTATGTGAAGTATATAGATAGAATAAACTAGCTTGTATTATCAGATTTTGAAGATTAACTTAATTTCTCTGTCTCTCCCTCTACTGTCACCTTAGATTCCAGTAGGAGAAAATGTGGTAGAAAGCCTGGAAACTTCTTTTGGAATGACTCGTGAAGAGGCATTTAGAGTTATACGGTCTCGAAAGTTCTTTCTGGTGGCTGATGCTGCCATTCTTGATACCATCAGTTGCTTAGCAGATTTTGGGATAACTGCTGAACGCATTCAGAGATGTCCCTGGCTTCTTCTTCAGACAGCAGGTTGGAACTGATACAGTATTTTATTATTTGTGCTTTATTTTAGAACAGAATACATTTGCATAGAAATATCAGAACAAAGACATGAAGCAGTGCTGCACAGTAATTAGCACATCCTTAAAGAGCTCGTGATTATTAGAAGAATATTAAAGTGCTCTTCCTGGGACCACAGTAATCCAATGGTTAGAACACTCGACTCAGGAGGTGAGAGACCCGCGATTGGGTGTTAGGATGGGCATTCAGTCTGAATTCCCCAACTTCAACTTGTCTGTGCACACTCCCATAAAAGAGATTAATAGTAGCATATAAAGAAATAATATAAATACTCGGGCACTACCTGACATCTATTGGAAGCCATATTATGTTGACATCAGAGGAATGGTCCATAGAAGATTTTTCATATTAGAATTCATGCTTAATTTAGAAACCTGTTACTGTTTCTATCATCAAATAGAAACCTCTTGGAATATCACACCTCTTTAAGAATCAGCCACATATATAATTGTAAGTACAATTTGAGAAGTCTTTTTTGTAATGAAATTGAGGAAATTAAGTATAATTCACCTATTTATCGTAACATTAAATCAGAAACTTTTTATCAGATGTAGTTATTCACACACACACACACACTCTCTCTCTCTCTCTCTCTCTCTCTCTCTCTCTCTCTCTCTCTCTCTCTCTCTCTCTCTCTCTCTCTCTCTCTCTCTCTCTCTCTCTCTCTCTCTCTCTCTCTCTCTCTCTCTCTCTCTCTCTCTCTCTCTCTCTCTCTCTCTCTCTCTCTCTCTCTCTCTCTCTCTCTATTTTATTTTATTTTATTTTTTTTACACATCTATATTCATAAGGTAGTTTTCGTATTTATTAGATGACTATATCCATGGTGAAATGTATATGCCATTATAAATTTATTTTCTCCAACAGATGATATTACAGAAAGACTCAACATGGTGGCTAATAAGTTTCTATTTGATAATTACCATGAAGGCCTTGGTTTTTGTTATTTTGGAAAATACAAGATTCAGTATTTCCAAAAAATATTTGAAAGAGAAGCCAAGGACTTTCCAAATCACAGGAATCGAATATACTGTATGGCTGAGAACTTAATGGTAAAGTGTAGTTGTTCTTAATGTTGTAATTTTGACTATAAAATTAAATGACATTGAAATTCTTGCCAGTTTATGGGAAATATTAAAAATTATTTAGTGACTGATGTTTTAGGATAAATATTTTAACTCAATATTATTTAAGCATTAATTTCTGTTGTATATTACTCTGATTGTATACACATATTATCAAAAATATCTCGCAGTGGTTACTACCTTTGCACTGTCATATGGTATTTAGTTAAAAAATCTTCTTTCATAGTTTATTGAAAATGGACTTAAACATAGGTTGTATTGTATTAATATCTGTCATACTTCCTATACATAACTGGTATATTTTTCCCTATGGGATCTCTCCCATGTACTTGAAGGATTTGATCAGAAAATACAGTTCTGTCATACGTCCTGTCCATATTTGGTATTCTTTTCTCAGTAGGATCTCTCCCTTTAACTTGAGAGGGTTGGTCAGAAACTGCAGTTCTTCCAATTCTTCCTATCTGATCTTGCTGCTTGCATGCTACCCTTGTCCTCCTCTCTACATACTCTTTGACCATTATTGCTTTGGTAGTGACTTTCCATAGACAACTGTGTCATTATTAGTATATAATATTGTACTAATTTGCATTTTTCATATCCAAACCAAGTATGGCTTATTGTATTTCACCCTTATACCATTTTAGACTTTCTGTTTACACTGCAAATCTTTTTTATGTCATGCCCTGTCTCACTGCAAAATGCGTTGTGTTACTCCTTGCTCACAACCTGAATTCTGCATTGTTGTAAAAGATTCAGTTTCCATGTACTAATGTAGGTCAAGAATTGCAACCACCTTCATCTTTGTGAAGCCTCATTTCCCTTGTCATGATGTATTACCATTCTCTTGTATCATAGATATACAACACTGACCCATATACTGTATATATTAATTTCCCTAATTATATAGTAAATTGGCTTGGGATACATTATATTTCATAGTCCAAGATTTTGAAGTCTGTTACATTAAAATGTTAGTGTTCATGGAATGGTCTAAGGCACTATGTTTTTGCATTATTTAGGATTTGTAGGTTTCATTTCTGCTGATATTTTTGGAGGGAAGTATGAATTGTCTTATTATAGGAGCAAATAGTAATAAGAGTATTATTGTTATTTTAAGGCCCCGTACTTTGCCAAACACGAATCTTGATACCTCCCACATAGTATGACATTATGATTTAACTCCTGGCCCCAGATATTGAGACCCAGATCGGTCTAGAATAAAATAGGTATGCAGCCACGCTTTGAGAAAATAAATATTCTCACCTTAAATCATCCCAGGGTTATATGTGCATTTTGTGCCAACTGTAAACAAAATGTAATATATTTTATGCTGTAGGGCAAATTTCTTGTACTATAATGCAACAAGTAAGACTCATAGTACAGGGTATGATTGTATAGTTTTAATTTAAAGATATAGGTGATTAATGTAGCTGCAGGAAGTAGTCCTGCCTCTGTATCACAGTATTTGCTCTATATTAAAATATTTTATTTGCCTAGGTTCCAGTGGATCACCTGACAGATGAGATTGTTAAAGTTCAGCGTGTACTCTCCATGAATTTCTATCGAATTGAAACTTATATTATCATGCTGAATAGTGAGTACTTTTAAAAGTAAATTGTTATTAATTCTCTTTCAGTAATTATATGTAATATTTATTAAATGGGAATTTCTTGCTTGAAATCCTTATCTAAATTTACAAATATTTTTATATTGAAAGGGACATTTGTTCTTAATTCAGTTACTATTTTTATAAAGAATTGCTTGATATCTTCATTACCGCCGAATTAGGAAATAAAAATCCTTAAGGTCCTTATGATATGTGGTCTCAGGGTTAAATGAGGTCTTCCTCATATTTGGAACTTTATTGTTCTTTATCGTGCTCATCTTGGTTGTTGATAGCAATCTATATCTATCATCTTTTAGGTGATCATTTTCAATCTGTGCTGAATTAGAGTAGTGCATTGGGCAGCGAACTCAACTCATAATATGACAGAGCCATGATATAGCCCACTGCATGGTGCAAGGAAGATCATCCAGCCTTATTTACTCAACTCCAAGCAGTCCGTGTCTACTTCCATTCAAATAGGGATTAATATTTATACATAAATGGTCAGAGACCGATTAAGAGATAGGGCAATTGACTCTGTTTGCATTTCTTCTATTTCCCTTGTTGTGTTTGGTTCTTAAACTCTCTGGCTTTATGGCTAGGCCTCAGAGTCTGACCATGGATCTGACAAATCTCATATATTTGCAAAAAAACGTGTGCTGTAAGGTCTCTTTATAAGGAATTGCCTGATATATGAACAAGCAGGTATAGAGTATGGACACAATTTTCATTGCCCTCCACTTAGTTCCCATCGTAAAGAGGAAGTGGATATCAAACTGTATGAGGTACTTTAGTACATAAAGAAGTTTTACTCATTACTATATAATCTATTCTACTTATGTGAGGTCAGCTGAGAGGAGGCCTCCATTCACCATTTAAAACTGCAGTTTGCATCGTGATTCCCTGTTTTGCATTGCAAATCTGAGACATTGTATTTCATAGACTTTAGTATCAATATCTGTTTACCTCCTGGTTAACAGTTGTATTTAATCTTGATTAGCAAAAATGCATTTAGCAGAAATATCATCAGGTAATGAAGGTTGTAGGACCAATAGAGATATACAGTATTTAATTTTATCAACAAAAAAATAAAATATGCTATATTACATTCAACTGCATTTTAACAAAAGTAAATTTCCAGTCCTTGAAACAATACCAATAATACCATATTGCAAAAACTTACAAGTGAAAATAATTTTAAAAGTCCTGTCTGGGCAAGAATAACGTTTTGAAATAAAAAGCAGTACTCAGATAATATTAAATAGTGACTCTGTCTGCAAAATATTTATTAATACTTTTATATGCATAATCAATATTTCTATATTATAATAATTTTCTTTAAATATTTTCCTTCTATACTCCATATTTACAGAATACGAAATACGTCGAGAGGACATCTTGAATGATCTATGGATTTTCTTTAATAACATGGATTTGGCTGAGAAGAGATTGCAAAGGATTATTAAAGTTGGCTGTAAAAGACCAAAATTATGGATGTGTCGGTGTCCAGAGGATATATTTGTAAAGTAAGTTGTATACTGCCCCTGAGGAGTCATGGATACTCCTCTGCATTCTCCTACAAGTCATAAAAGTTAAAATGATGGAATGATGAGAAAACATTGGGACTCCCCTTCTTTGTATTTTCTTCCTGCGAAGAGTAAGAATTTATGTCTTTACTCAGCTGACCCCTTATAAAGGAGACTTTGACTTTTTCAAATAAATAGAAAGAAAAAAAAGTGTAGTGTGCACTTTTTTCAGTTTCTTTAGTGTAAATTTAAATGTTTTAATTTGACATAATATGTGTTAGTAATACCAATGTCTTCTATTTTTATTTGCATACTTTTTGGCTTTTTGACTAGATCTCTATTCCAAATATCGTAATACTATTTAACACTAATATCAGTAAAGCAGTAGATTGATGCTTCCTTCTTTATATATATATATATATATATATATATATATATATATATATATATATATATATATATATATATATATATATATATATATATATATATATATATATATATATATATATATATATATATATATATATATATATATATATATATATATATATATATATATATATATATATATATATAGTTAGCATAGTTGTTAGAACTCTTAATTTGGGAAGTGACTAATCCAAGTTCAGGCCCACCACGGAGCATTAGGATCGGCATCCAATCTTATTACTTCAGCTTCGACCCATCTGTGTCCACTCCCATTTGAATTATACATAATAGACACACATAGAATTGAAAGAAAAAAATCTCACTGAAGAAAGCAGGAAACCACAACAGTAACAGAAGAACATAGGCTTGTGTGGCTTCATTTTGCCTTGTGTGATGCTATGGTGTCACTATTTTTTGGTGAAAAAAAAATCTTGTGAAGGGGTACCACCTGCTACGTTTTAGTTGGTTCCAGCATAAAATATAATACAAACATATAATAACCCCCCCCCCCATTGTATATGGGTTGGCTGAGTTAAAACACACATCAACAAGAAGTTAATTTACCACAATCACTCCTCTTAGCTCCTTGGAGATGAAACCTACCACGATTCCTCTCACCACCACCCTACTTGGGTCGTTCACAAGGTGAGTGGGGATGGATCTGTGGTCACTATGAGTGTAAAATTCTTTCTCACCAAGGGATCTCCTCTTTTGTAATTTTATACGAGACATGGCTTACAAATGAGGAATTCTTTCCCCCATATGACTTGGAAGAAGGTGAATTTACATTCGACATGTTAAGATAAGTTGGAGAATATTTAGAAAACATAATTATTTTGTATACAATATGGGGTTGATCACTTCAACATGTTAAAGCTCATGATCAGAGGACTTGCATATAAGCTTGTTGCAAAAGTGTAGATTATACAATGATTGGTTCTCTCAAGGTGAGGAGTTTACCATCCTCTGCTTTCCAGAGTTCATTTTTTCTCTCTCCCATTTATTCTTTTTTTGCTTCTTCTCATGGGACAGGGGGCAAGAATATTGCCTCTGTGTTCCCCTTCATTTCTCTAAATTTATTAAAATGGGGTATTTTCCTCTTGCCAGTAATTAAGGTACATGAGAGGGTTCTTTTAGGAAAATAGCAACCACAACCTTAGTAATTGGCTGTGTGTGGTTGTCAAATGAATAAAAGGTCGGATATTGCTAACAATAACTATTTAAGTATTGAGTGAAATAACAGTGAATGGGTATATGCATTGATTCATCCACCCCCCTTACATGGGGGACTGCAGCCTTTGTATATATAATATTATAGTCTTAGAACTTCGCCATTCCATAATTTTTTAAGTGTTATGCACCATTTAAAAGTTGACTGCCTAATTCTCATCTCAGGAATTCATTTTATTCCACAAAATTTTCAACTATCAATAAATAACCCTATACAGTACTAGGTCTTTTTCTCCTGCAAGGAACACCTGTAGACATTGCTTGAATGATGGATCCTTTGCAAAAGAGAAGTGAGTAATGTTCATAAATTACCATAAGAATATCTTTATAGTGTTCACATACAATAATCCAGTGAACCATTACAGAGTATATTAGGTTATTTTAACTGATAGCAAATTCTTGAGTTTTACCCAAATAGAACGGATAGTAAATATCAATGAGATATAGATGCCCTGGGGAATTCAGTTCCATTGTAAAATACCCTATGAATAGATTAGGTAATAATAAAGTTTGGATTTTTACTTAAACAGAACAGAGAGGAGATATCAGTTGGAAAAAGATGCCCTTGGGGACTGCAGTTCCGTTGAAGAATACCTCATGAAGAGATTAGGCTGCACGAAAGAGGATCTGGTTAATCAGCTGGAATACAACAACTCTTTTCAGAATGTGAGCGCTGCCAAAATTCAAAGAATCATAGATCTCTTGTTGTCTGAGGGCTTCACTACTAAGCATATATTGTAAGCACCTATTTACAACATATTAAAGACAAAGTAATTTTGCATCTTGTAAACAAAATTAACCCCAAGGGTTCTTAGAGTTAATCATATTCTCCAGGCAATTCACGTAACTCAGCCTAACAGTTTATGGATTTACTTTACTTTTCAAGGGGTTCTGAGCATTACTCATTTTTATAATATCCGTAATTTTAATATCATATATAAATCTCTTTTTGCCCAGTTTTCCTGCAGAGCTCCTAAAATATATTAAGCACTGAAGTCAACACTTGTCCATATATTAGTCATTCCATTTTCTTTTTTCAGTATGAACATTCAAGTATGATATTCAGGACCAAACAGAGATACTCATAGCAAAGCTTGAGAGACATTATTTTGCATCATAATATACTGCAATATATTATTATTTCATACGAGTAAATCAGTCTTATTGATGTTACTTTCAGGCACTCTCTGCGTATTATTAAGTATTCGGAAGCTAGGACTGGTGAAAGGATAAGACGGCTAAAAAATCTGGGTCTGGGTTTATTTCCCCTGAGTATATTGTACAAGAGCCCTATAAACTTCGAGTTATTCTATGATAATTTCAAGAGAAAGAAAATGAAACAATCTTAGCATTGACTTTGTTCTCGCCTTATATGTCTTGTTAGAATAAATACATTTATTTAGCTGAAAGAAAAGTTTATGCATATTGCCTTCTGCCCTAATAACCAGTGTGACCATGAAGTTTATCTGGAATATTTCAGTCATCCAAAGGCATATAAAAAATAAAAAAAATCAAGCCCATACCTATAGGCAGTATCTTGCCTTAAGTATAATTTTCTATCTAGCCATTCTATTTTGCACCATTCTTACTTTCCTGGCTCTCGATGCTCTTTCTGGACAGAATTTCATGCTTAGCATCTCTCCATATCGTTCTTATACTTATTATAATGTTTTTATAAAGTTTTATTTTTGCAATTATTATCACTCCAGTCCCTTCTTATATTCATCATATCATAAAAAGTTTAATTTACCATAAAAATTACAAATTAGTTCATTCTTATACCAAAAGTAGCAGTGTACATCAAAAACTAATTGCATATATGAAATATCTGTCACTAGATAAGAATTTATTGATATAAACTGGTTACTCAAGCAAGAGTGGTATATTATTGTAATTCTTGTACCTGCATTACATTGGCCAATTGCTAAGTAGCATGACTGTGATAGATAGACATATTAATACAATTGTTTAAGTTCTTAACTGTGTTTGGAAATAAATTTACCTTTTACCTCAATCCAAACAAGCATGGAAGAACTACAATATTGAAAACACATATCTTGAAAATATTGCTACCATTTTACCTACACATACATCTATATATATTATTATTTAGTGTTGTTTAATTACAGTGGGTTATTTTTTAAAATTAATAGTCTCCATAAGGCTAGTGAGCATTAGAAATCCTATATGAGCATAGGGAAAAAGTGCCAGTATGATTTTATGCACTAACCAGAAACACCACTCCCCATATACACCATCCTTCCTAAAGAAGCCCTGACACAGAGACCACTAATGGGGTGTCGAAGTATATTGATATGAGTGAAACGCCTTAAGAAAGGAACATGAGTTGAGACAGATACTGAAGAAGAAAACATGTTAGAGCCATAACTAGTATGCGTACTATGAAATACTGCCCCAGTATCTCCAACACCTGCTGCAGGTTCTGCCTCTCCACATTCATCTGACCTAGTCTCTCCGGTTTCCTCCTCCCAATAAGTATGTATCTTCCTCCCTTGCAATGCCCCTTCCAGTGTGTAGGCCAATCACTAAAGTAAAGGTAAGGAATATCCCATACTATATATGTACACCTTGTTCACTTTTTCCTCGTGTTTTTTCTAAAAAATAATAGTAAAAAAAATACGAAATTCACGAATAACGCCCATACAAAAAATTTCGAAAAAAAAATTTCATTTTAGTAAATAATCGACCACCTCGGAGGCACTTTTCCGCCATCCTCCTCCTCTTCTACCGCTTAATACGATCGAATATTGTGAAGATAATGGAAAAAAAGCATTTAGAACAAACCGCAAACAAAGTTTCGATATGATATTGTCAGGGAAATAGCGTGCGAGGGTGCATCAGCTGATACAGAAGTGGCAAAACGTTTGTAGATAGAGGTTCGTTTTCCTGCATCCTCCTCCTCTTCTACCGCTTAATGCGATTGAATATTATGAAGAAAATTTAAAAAAAGCATTAAGAACAAACAGCAAACACATTTTCGATATTATATCGTCAGGGAAATGGCATTCTTGGGTACATCAGTTGATACGGAAGTGGCAAAATGTATGTGGATAGAGGTTCGTTCTCCCGCATCCTCCTCCTCTTGTACCGCTTAATGCGATTGAATATTATGAAGAAAATTGAAAAAAGCATTAAAAGAATAAACAGCAAACAAATTTTCTATATAATATCGTCAGGGAAATAGCGTGCGAGGGCACATCAGCTGATACGGAAGTTACAAAACGTTTGCCGATAGAGGTTCGTTCTCCCACATCCTCCTCTTCTACCGCTTAATGCAATCGAATATTATGAAGAAAATTGAAAAAAAGCATTAAGAACAAACAGCAAACAAACTTTCAATATAATATCGTCAGGGAAATAGCGTGCGAGGGTGTATCAGCTGATACGGAAGCGCCAATATGTTTGCAGATAGAGGTTTGTTCTCCCGCATCCTCCTCCTCTTCTACCACTTAATGCGATCAAATATTATGAAGAAAATTTAAAAAAAGCATTAAGAACAAACTTTCGATGTAATATCATCAGGGAAATAGCATGTAGAAAATATATATACAGTAATCCCTCGCTATATCGCGGTTCACCTATCGCGGATTTTTTTTGCAAAAAAAATAAATAAATAAAATAAAATAAAAAATAAAATAAAGATTATTGTGACACCAGGATGGGCCAAAAAATGATAAAATAAAACAGCGTTTATCAGGCTGTAAAGAGAAACAGAGATGGAGAGTGTAATGACCTGTCAGATGTGAAGGGATTATAATAATGTAATGAATATCCAGCTCTCTGCTGGGTTTTAATATACCTCTGCATTACTTTCATGATGTCTATTCCAATAATTCTCCTTAGATCGTATTATTATTATTATTATTAAGGGCTCATCGTTGTTTGTACATCTGTTGGTTTATTTACTTTAGTAACTGTGTACAGTGCCCCTCCCTAGTTGGCTGGGACAAAGAGAGTGTGGGGGGGTTGGGTAGAATAGAATGTTGGAGAGAGAGAGATAGACATCTTAATTAACTCTTGTTCATTCAACCAAAACTACATTATTTATTGTAAAAATAATGGTTAATTACAAATTCGTAATAATAATGATAATTATAATAATAATAATAATCTCCACAATCATCATCAAAGGAAAATTATTGTTAATAATAATAATAATAATGATAATATCTAAAGAGAATTTAAAACCCAGCAGAGAGCTGGATATTCATTACACATCTTTTATAATCCCTTCACATCTGACAGGTCATTACAAGGGTGATAATTAATAGTTTTAAAAATTCATGATCAAACCAGAACTCGTAATGGGTAATGGATTTAAGATTGATAAATTTAGGTTCAGATGGGAAATTGGTGAAAATTGGCTTGGTTATACCGTAGAGTAGCTGATGCATGGAACAGGATTCCTAGTAGGATAGTAAATGCCAATATATATATATATATATATATATATATATATATATATATATATATATATATATATATATATATATATATATATATATATATATATAATGATGATGATGATCTTTTCTTATTGTAATCCTCTTTGTACTCGTGGAAGAAGTGTAAAAAAAAAAAAAAAAAATTAAGGTGTTCCTACTTCGCGGAAATTCACCTATCGTGGCCGGTCCCGGAACCGAACCCCCAAGACAAACGAGGGATTACTGTATTTCATTTAAGTTTCCCAGATATATGTTTTCTTTGTAACTAATTGTATATTTTTCTTTTTCTCTCAGCTGACTTTGTTTACGTTTAGATTTCGTGCAGCACGGTTGATATGTAAAGAAGATAGAATGATGTTTAGAACAAAGGAATATTAATATGTAATACTATAGTCTTGAAAATTAGATAAATCCCAAATAGAGTGAGTAAATAAATATTTTATGTGTAAGATATAGTGCCTGAATAGTGATAAGCATCAGCTGATGTGGAAGCGGCAAATCGTTTGCCGATAGAGGTTCGTTTTCCCGCATCCTCCTCCTCTTCTACCGCTTTTTGCTATAGAATATTATGAAGAATATTGAAAAAAAGCATTAAGAACAAACAGCAAACAAACTTTCGAAATAATATCGTCAGCTGACACGGAGGCGGCAAAACATTTGCATCCTCGTGCTCACCGCCACCATGCACGTCCCAGTGTATACCTGTTGCCCACTGCATATTAGAGTGCATTAATTTGTTTACTGTACAGTAAATCTGTATATCTTTTATACTGTACACTATTTGCATATTAATATAAATAACTACAGGTCTTTCTGCTTTGTTATGTACCTATAAAATATAATTTACTAATCTTATATCTTTGGTATAATGTGTCTATGGACGGTTGTGGAACGAGCTATGCCCATTATCATTGTTTATGGAAAATAACTCATTAAATTACACGAAAATTAATATACGCGGCACTTCTGAGAACCTATCTCCGCGTTATTCTAAGAACTAGGTGTATAAGGAATTGTTCTCTTTCTTAGTCCTAGTTATGTTTTCTTATGTCATATTGCTTCTATGTCTTAGATAATCAACTTTACTGTGTTAACATAGGTAGGTGACGTAGGTGCTTATTTAGGTGTGTTCAGACTTACACAGAAAATTGGGTTGCAATGACTCTTGAGGAATGGAACTGTGATGTAGGTTGAGGACCCCTGTATGCCTTCTTATTGTAAAGTTGCTTACTGTTAGAGTGCACAAGTCAAATAGTGACTTATCATGGGATCGAGCCCATCTTAGAATACTGTATTAAGAAGGGCAACCAATCTTATTCCTCCAGCTCCACCCTATCTGCCCACCTCCATTCATGGGGACTACTTGTGACACAAAGCAGTGCACTGTAGTAATGATAACAATTCTAATCTTAACAACATGCAACAATTGTAATAATTGAAAATTCTATCAAGTTCTAAAATAGGTTATTTGAGCTGCTTGTACAAGCTCAGCAGTCATTATTTTTTAAAACGTCCTCCTTAACTTCTCAGTATTACGGTTTATTACATTGGAAAACAATCTCAGGAAAACGAATGCATCATTGACTTATTTTCTTATATAATTAAAAAATAATATATTAGAAAAATTCTGGTAACTGTGCATTAATGATTACTAGACATTAAATAAGGTTCATATAAAGACTACAGGAAAAAAATTAATCAGTGCAAGTTCCTTAAAAAGGCCATTTTCAGTGATAATTACAGCATTATATGACAGATACTCACTACTAACCATGCTGTTAGACTGTTCAAACTATCTTTTCTGCTCTTACTTTCATCATACAACTATTGGACCACCAGAATATTTTTAAAAGGCAATATTTTTTAATGCCTGAAGTAGCCACTGAGTGAGAAGTATCCATGATAAGCATCTACGGTATATTGTTACTAAACGAAATTTCAAGTTTCTATAAAATTTAAAATATAAAAACCTGGTATATTGGGTAATTTTGATGCAAAAATTAAAAAATATATGGTCATATCCAATATTCTTACCTCAAATCACTCATCAATAATATATGTATTATAGATGTGAGAGATTTCCACAGCAACAACCAGTATAGCTATACTGAATATATATGTATATATCATACATAATTAGCTCTGCGGCAAAGTGTTCGAGTTGAAAAGTGGATGCATTTTGGGTTTAATTCCACTGCAGGGTATTTAGAAGTGCATCCAGTTTTGATTCCCCTGGCTCCAACATGTTTGTATCAACAAACCCATTTGAATGACTAGCTATATCGCAAAACACAGTGCACTTTAGACTAAAGCACGCTAGTCGGAAATCCCTAACGTGGGTCGATTCCACCATGGGGTGTTAGGAAGGTCAGCCATTCATAATTCCCCATCTTAATTATGTCTGTTTCTATCCTGCTTGAATGGGGATTAATTGTTACACACAGAACAGTGCTATATCAAACAAGATTTTTTTTCTAAACTCATGTAGCGATTTGTTTCATTGTTACTGTATGTGGTGCATATTATTAAAATAATGTCACATAAAAATTATGTCTTAAAACACTACTTAAAATGTATAAGCCTTTATTTAATATGATTACAGTATATTTATTTAAGAAAGAGGAATTCAAACTAATAATTTATCTTTACAGAACTGTACATAACCATTCCAAAGACCCATTTTGCCTTACACAAACTTGTTCCTTCGATCTTTATACGCAATCTGTCCAGTGCTGCATTGCCTTTCAAAGTCATCCTGAAAATAGAGAATTACTATTCCTAGTAATACTAAATATACACTAAACAGAACTCTCACATTTTACATTACGTAGTTGATAGTGCATAATGAAATACTATTTGCTAAATTTCTTACATAATAAGTAAAACTCACATGGTGATACTTCATGAAGAGGGCATAGCCCACGATGGGAACGACCAATAGACCAAATCCTATAAGTGAGGACTTAGGAGTTGGTTTGAAGTATTCATAATGGGTGACTCTCATGGAAAGAAACCGCTGAAGAGCAGGATCAAACTGGAAGACAAAGTACAATTAGCAATGTAAGAGATACAAAACAAATTTATTAACTAAATACTTCTCTATCCATCTACATATAAAAGCCATAATCTTCCTTATAAGGAGGGTGGCAGAGTCAAAAGAAAATTTTTTATATTTTGTGGGAGGAAATTACAAATGATGGGATTTTCAGTCTCCTCGCTCTATCCCATTTAGTGGGTTAATGAGGGCTAGAGAAACAGCGACCCCACATGCACATGGTAAAAGCTACCTACAAAGAGGAAGTCTCTTGCCTAGTCTGCCTGAAACATGTCTGTATGTATACACATTTTTTTTCAATTAAATTCCTTTTTTAAAGCTTTTTAAGCAGGATTTTTTTTTTACAGAACATACAACCAAACATTAAAGTATATTAACGATAAAAGCCAGAAACTGAGAATAACAAAACTAGTTAGTGATATTATTTTCACACATTTGGCCATTCTTATTTGTTAGGAAGACAATTTGACCCACATCAACCCTTTCCAAATTAACTCCAGCTTTTAGTATGCCTAATATGTGCTCTCTGCTTTGCCAATATTTTGCAACCCTACCATAAAAATATTGTAAAATCTATCTCATAACTATTAATAAAAAAAAAATTAGTTTTAATAAAAAAAAAAAAGTTATTTTTTGTAAGATATATAGCTCAATTGCACTTGAACCAAACCGAAAATTACAAGAGCTTACAACTCCAAAACTATTGACGGTATATCTCGAAATATGTACTAATTTAAGACGGCAATAAAATTATAAGGAAAAAATCCATCTGAGCGAGGTCAAAGTACAAAGGTAAACGTTTACAGTTGGACCCGTCATAATTTAGATGTGAAAATTATAGTTTCCCTATGATTTCTTATGTTTCAAATGAAAACCATCGGAAAAGATAAACTGACCTAACCAAACCAAATCTAATAAACTTAAAAAAATAGTATCCTAAGACATTTTTCCTTTGGTATTTCATGTTTTTAATGAATGTGATATTGAATAATGTCGTAATTACTATTTTTTGTTAAATTAGGATAGCCTAAATTAGGTTAGCATATATTTTCAGACGGTTTTCAAGGTCCTATTAATTCAAAATATATAAAAATCTACAAGGAAAATATAATTTTGCCTCTAAACCAAGCCGGGCACAAATGTAAAGAAAGAGATCCTAAGGGAGGGGGTACAACACACTCAATCCTCTATTTTTTTCCGCTGTGTCGGATGTCCACTAGAATAAGGTAATACATAGACAAATAGAACTGGGGATAAAGGCTAAATGTCCTTCATAATGTCCAACGGCGGGAGCCGGGGGATCAAATTCGCCTTAACGGACTCATCACTTCTTCACTTGTGTGCCCTACCACTGAACCCAAGTGGCCCCCACTAACAACAATGTGGGTAGTTTACAGTTTAGCGGGGCATGCCGCTCAACCACCTCATCCCTCCACTCAGGTAAGTAGTTCGACTGAAGGTTAGGTAAGTATTTTTAGTTAGGATAGTAAGATGGGGGTCCCAGGGGAGCGAAGCCCCCCTGACTAAGAGGTTAGGTAAGTATTTTTAGTTAGGATAGTAAAAAATTTTGTATGCCTATTGTCGCCATTTTTGTTGGCTGTTCATCCGCCAGTTCTCTAGTCAGAGCCTATCGCCATCTATTGGTAGGTTTTGAACATTGGTATGCCCCGCTAAACTGTAGGTGTTCCCAACAATGTAAATAACTGAAGATAAATAGGAATCAGCTGACCAGGGATCTACCATGTAGCTCCGTCCTACCGGAACATCGTCTTCTCTACCGGTAGATATATATGCCAAATTTGTTGACTTACCAGAAATCCGCCTTCTCCTGAGGCATGGCGATGAGGATTATAAGCTTGCTTAATGAATTCCTTCTTGACGGCAGCTCTCATGGCCGCTCTTTGCCTAAGCTTCTCAGCTTCGTCCGCCATATTTGCCGTGTGATTGGCAGACGATGTTTGACCGTAATACTGACGACGTTGTTGTTGAGGTTAATGACGAAAAATTTTACTTTTACACATAGAAATATGCTTTGGACGGCCTTTAGTACGGCTTTGAAAACAAAATCATTTATTATTATTATTATTATTATTATTATTATTATTATTATTATTATTATTATTATTATTATTATTATTATTGTGGCTCTTGTTAGCATACACATAAAACTTAAGAAAGAGAGATAATTTTTCCATATTATAATGGGAGGCAACTCTCTCTCTCTCTCTCTCTCTCTCTCTCTCTCCCTGAATTTTTAGATGCATAAAAATTCTGACTCAATAGACACTAGCTCAGATTTGTTCCCACAAGATGCAATTCAGAAAATCAGTTTTACAGGTATGTCCTAAATACATGCATATGCAGTGGCCGCAATCAGCCTTGCGAAGGGATGGCTGAGTCAAAGCACACACAAAGGCACCAGAAGCCAGATCACCTCAGTCACTCCTCTTAGCTCCTAGGGAATAAACGGTTGCCACATTCTCCCCACCACAGTAGTTGTGTCAACCACTGGTAAATAGGCATGGTCCTTCTATCGTGAGGCCCTTTAGCCGAAGCAGTAAATCATTAACATGTTAATATGAATAATAAAGTTTTTTTCCCTACATAAATAGAAAAAAAAAAGTTTTGCCTTTGAATCTCTGCGCGAAGGCTGTAAGGATTTTTAGCTCATGCAGTGTGACCTATATTCAATGTTGTTCAGGTGTCGAATTACATGCCATTGTGCAGAGTTGGTGACTGGACGTGTATGTCTCATGTTTAAACGGATGCAGTATCACAATAAATGTCTTGCTGTTTTTTTATCAGTTATCTATTCATTTCTCTTTATTCTAGTAATATATTTCAGTGTAGTTCAGAAGAGTAGTCTCCGTGGCAAAATGGTAGTGTCTGCGACTCTGAGGCGGCAGGTCGAGGGTTCGCGCCCGGTCACGGACTGAGGTTAGTAAGGGCATACACTCAGGGTAACGATTACATCTGCCAAAACAAGTCCTTGTAATAAGGCAACCGTCCTAGCCCTTAGTTGAAAAGGGAGTTCGTGACGTAAAACCGAATCCAGTTTAGTTCAGAAGAATCCACTTATAAATTATCACTTAATAGCGTGTCATATATGTGAATTACAACAATGCAAATAAAACAAAACTAACTGAAAGAGCTAAATATAATCTTTCAAAAATATGGTTTATTTAGAAGAAAATGAAACCCTATATAATTATTTTGTAGGCTGGACCTTTTATGTAAAATTCTGTCCTATTTTGATAAAATGAAGTCAGTATTTTGCTGATGATGCACTTCATATGATATAATCTCCAAGTGATATATATTCAGAAGACAATTGTGTTTCTATAGGTACTATTTTTTTTCTTTACATATGTGAAATTAAGTGGAAAATATTCATCTTTATATTCGAGATTCATTTTTATGCGCTACTTGAAAGCAGTAGCGTTAGGATTATCTTAAAATAAATAAGTTAAATTAGGTTTGGTAGTAGCTTGATATGTGTGTGAGTCTGTGTGTGTAAGTCCGTAATTGTAATTATCTAATTGTGCTTACGGGAAAGAGCCCAAAGCTCGTAACTTCCCGTCTCCTGATCGGTTCCATTTTGTACTTAGTGATACTTATCATACTTGTCCTTGAAACTATGGATTGAATTAGCATTAACTACCTACTCGCTTAGCGAATTCCAATTAACAACTACTCTTACACATAAAAATTACTTCCTTACATCCTGCAAAAAAGTTTTCTTATGAATCTTCTAACTATGACCTCTAGTTCTAGTGACAGCCATATCAAAATATCGATATCTATCCACTCTGTCATAACCATGAAGATTTTTAAAGACTGTCACCATATCCCCCTTCAATCTTCTAGCTTCGAGTGATGGTAAGTCTAATTACCTCAGCCTTCTCATCATAACTGAGATTGCGTATTTCTGGCACCAGTTTCGTGGCTGGTCAATGAACTTTTTCCAGCCTAACTACGTGATATAAGTTCGAATTCCAAAAGAGGGTTGCATATTTAAGTTTTGGCCTCACATAGGTTACATAAATATTTCTGAACATTTCCTTGTCTATGTGCCTGAAGGCTCCCCTTATATTTGCATATGCTGCCCTTACTATGTCATGTATATGCATTTCTAGAGACAAAATGCCAGTATGTTTACTCCTAGATCTCTCTCATTCTCTGTCTCTTGAAGTTCTACTCCTGCCACCGAGTAGTCAAGCTTGGGCTTTCTTGCGCTTGTACCCATTCTCATTGCCTTACATTTTGAAGTATTGAATTTCATTAGCCACTTTTCTGACCACTCATGCAGACTATTTAGATCTTCTTGGCGTTCTCTGCCATTGTTCTCGTTCCTTACTTTCTTCACAATCTTTGCATCATTTGCAAACATATTCATGAATGAATTTACAGACTCTGGTATGTCATTTACATATACATGGAACAAGAGTGCCCCTAACACTGAACCCTGTGGAACTCCACTACTAAATATTCTCCATTCAAACACTGAGTGTCTTACTCTAACCCTCTGTTCCCTTCCTTCTAAGTATGTTTTTATCCATTTTAAGACATTTCCACCTATTCTTGCCATTGCTTGCAGCTTCTTAATAGATATCTCGTGTGGGACAGTGTCAAATGCTCTCTGGAAGTCTAGTAATATGCAATCTGACCAGCCGTCTCTTTCCTGTAAGATTCGGATTACCGATTCATAAAAATTCTAATAAGATTGTTACTGTTGATCTACCTTCTCTGAAGCCATGTTGTCTCACTGACAAAAAGCTGAAGGATTCCAAGTGAAGAGAGATATGTTTCCTTAGTAGTTTTTCCATAAATTTGCACACTATGCTGGTCAAGGAAACAAGTCTATAGTTTATAACCATATCCCTCCTTCCCTTTTTGAAGATAGGTGTTACGTTCGCCTTGTTTCCAGCATCTTGGAATCTCCCCTGACTCCAGCGTCTTTTTAAATATGATACTTAGTGCCACTGAGATTGACTTTGCGCATTATTTTAGTACATGAGGGGATATATCACTGGGACCTGTAGGTGTATGGACATCTTACTCCATCAGCGCTTTGTATACCTCTCTGGTGGAAAAGATGATGTTCTATAATGCCGGCCCATGAGCTTCTATCTCTGCAATCCGAGGGGGTGGGGTATTTTCTACTGTAAATACTGACTGAAACTCCTTGTTCAATTCTTTGCAGATCTCTTCATCCGTCTCAGTGATGCCTCCATCTGCGCTCTTAAGCTTTAAAACCAGTTCTTTTACTTTTATTAATATTTCAACCTTGTAAGGTACTTTGTTAATATCAAAATATGTTGTGTTAAATTTCCAAAGCCTCGCCGACTTTACTTTTTTATTTATTTATTTTGAATGTGACACCAGGATGGGCCCCCCAAAAAAAAATTGCCCTCATCGGGCTTGGAAAAAAAAAGTGATGGGGAGTGTTGTGACTTGTCAGATGTGAAGGTATGATAAGAGATGTATTATGAGCATGCAGACTTAGTCTGTGTAGATGTAGGCACAGAAAAGGACCCGTACCTGAAGGAAGACATAACATCGAATTGTCCAGAACAGTTCTATTTAAGTCTAAGAGATATTCAACTCTTGCCATGGGCCAACCTGCATATTTATTTATTTCTAAAGAGTAATATATTTTCTATTTTGGAATTATATATATATATATATATATATATATATATATATATATATATATATATATATATATATATATATATATATATATATATATATATATATATATATATATATATATATATGTATATATATATTAAGCAAATGATAGTAATGCATTAAAAAATATAAAATAAAATACAATTGATATCTTCTTCTTTTCCCACTTTTATGTGCAGTCGATGTTTCTGGCCAGTGTTCTCCATATGATCCTGTCCCATACCTCATCACCCAACAAACCTTTAGATCTCAGGTCGTCACTGATGCAATCCATCCACCTTCGCTTTGGTCTACCCCTTCCTCTCCTACCCTGTATATCCATTTCCATCACCCTCCTCCCAACATACTGTTCATCCCTTCTAACAACATGACCATACCACCTTAGTCTACTTTCTTGTATCTTATCTGACATTTCTCTAACTTTTGAGGTATCTCTAATTACCTCGTTTCTGATCTTATCTCTTCTTGTCACCTCACACATCCATCTCAACATCCTCATCTCTGCCACACTCAGTTTTATCTCTTGTGTCTTCTTTATTGCCCATGTCTCGGCTCCATGCATCATCGCAGGTCTCACAACTGTCTTATGCACTTTATCCTTCAACTTAACCACTATTTTCCTGTCGAACAGCACCCCAGACACTTGATATATTTACATTATATTCAATTATATAAAAGAAAAAAAATATTTTCAATCGGGCCTGCAATGACATCACAAAAATTTGTCCAATGGAGATATGAAACACTTGAGAATAATGCATTAGAATATTCAAAAGCAAACATAATAAGCAAAAGACTTATTGAAATGAAAAGAAAAGAAAAAATATTCGATTGATAATTTGAAATAGGCGCTCGATGACGTCGCAATAATTTGTCCAATGGCAATATGGACAGAGGCAATCCAACTCTGATGTCTGAAGGTAAACAACAATGGTGGCAGCTATCAGCTGACGTAGGGTGGGCCTGGTTGTTTAGCAAATGTAAATGGCTCCATCCTGAGGGTGAATTAAGCCATCATTAGACCCTATTCAGACCATCATGTCTTCAGAAAGCGAAGCAGATGAATTTTACGATGCGTGTGACATCACACCCCATCGCCATTCCACGAGGTGAGATGATAAGAACGAATTTTTGTAGATAATTTTTCTACTTGTGCATTAAGTCAGGATGAAGTCCTGAAATGAGAGAATTTTTATTAGAAATAATGTATTGCTTTATTTTGCACCTTTTGATGAATGAATTTGGTATCATTTACGAGATACACCGTTTATTCATATTGAGTTTTAACTATATTTTACTCACTGGAGTAAGGGATTAAGTCTGGGGAAATGAATGTGAATGAGAATGAGTCATCTTTTACCCTTATTTTGCTACTTCTGATCAATGCTCTAAGTAAAATTTCCGTGTTAACACCGGTTTTTATATTAAAATTATGTATATTCTGTCTTCATGATTTATGGCATGTGTAAAAAACGAATTTGAGGTTTTGACTAAAAATGAGCCGTCTAATTTTATTAAATCTCTAACAACTCTGCCTGAAAAAATGTGGAGACTAGATTTTTGGAATGGACCGGGGGGGGGGGGGGGTTGCGCCTGAAATACATATTCGAAACTTAGATTTTACAAATCCTATTACCCTAACCTAACTGGAGCCTGTGACTCCCATTGACCCGCTTCCCCCATTTAAAAACTTGCATACAGTGTTCTAAAAGAGGCCTAAGCCTGTGTGTTCCAGCTAATATTTGGCAGAAGTAAAGCACAAATTTGGTTTAATCATGCCCTAAGCAATAAAAAGGGATTTTTTTTTTATAATTATTACACCCAGCTCATCCCTGAGTGTTTTATGCTATTTAAGCAGGTCTCAATATTTTAAGATTATTTTTTTTTTTTCAAAGCATATGACCTTCAGAAACGTCGTATGCTAGTCGGCTTTTAGGTTAGGTTAGTTAGGGTTAAGTTAGGTAAGGTTAGGAATATTATCCGACAGTTTTAAAGGTCTGATTCATTCAACACATATCGAACTCCATAGCCAAAACATAAAGTTCACTTCTAAAAGGTGACGGATGACATTGTAAATACGTACCAAAGAATATAGTTTTGAACTGTGATTTAAGAAAAAATACTGTATCTTAACAAAATACCGAATTAGGATACGAAGCCTTACGCGGAGGGCTGATAAGCGATTAAGAGACAGCAGCTTGGGGGAGAGGTACTGTATGTAATTCAGGTTGGCTATGTTGTCCTCGAATAAATTCCCTGTTCGAATGGAATGGACACAGACAGGTTGTAGCTGCGGGATTAAGTTTGAATGCCTAGGTAACCCCTTGGTGGGATTGAAGTCTCGTCTGTCAGGTTTATCACTTTCCGGCTTGTGCACGCCGCCAATGAGCTACCGTGGCCCCCTACTGAGTAATGATGCCAAAATATGCAAAAATAATTAAGCTATATATCTATATACATGAGCCAATTTTTCCCTTATAAGGGTAGTTGCTGAGTCAAGGCAAAATACTCAGATTATTTGGGAAGAGAAAGTACAGAGGAGGGGATTCCCAGTCCCCTTGCTCCACCCCTGCTAGTTGACTTATGACACGCAGAACAGGGAGGAAGTATTCTAACCCCCCTCCCACAGAGGGAAAATAATTAGTCCTTTATTTAAGCATTTTAATTATTATAAGAAAAATCGTTTTTATTTTGCTGCTCGTAATTTGGTCATCATTTTGCGGTGGCATATTAAACTAAGTAATGCTCACCAAATGCTTTCAAGTTGTGTAAATAAAATATTCACAATTTCTGCTTTTAATAATCTAATATTTTCACTGCTGATTTTCACATATACAGGCATTATTAATCCGCTTTATCTACACACCCACCTCAGTTGGCTGCCTCCGAATGCTGTTGCCTTATAGTATGTTGACATATTGGGTTATATTTGAGATTGACATTAATAGGGTATTTATTAGGTTGACATTTTCCATTATACAGTGGGTCCCCACATTATGTTGTTCTGCTGGCACGTCAGAGGCCAATAAATAATTAATAAATTATTAATAAGTAAATTTTTCGACCTATCTGGTTTGTGTAGTAAATTCAAACTGTGTGCCCTGAAGAGTTTGTGAGCGCAGCAGACGAATGCACAGCTAGCAGCACAGCTGTGTACGTATGTATAAAGTTAATGGCTTTATTTATATATTTGGTTATACAGTATTGAAGGATTATATTGAATTTATTCATAAAATTACTAAATGCTTAGCCGTAAATACAATTCTATGTGAAATAGTTTGTTTAGTGTTGCGAAAGAATACGTCATCAAGCGGCATTAAAAGAGGAAGAAGAACCACCTCTCAGTTTACTCTCACCCGCCATATTGTTTCTCGAGCTCATTTGCTCTCATTGGTTTCATTCGTGTTCGATTGTTATTGATCTTACCATGTCTCCCAAGCGTAGTGGTGATGCAGTATTTCTGATGTTAGTGCTGCGAAGAACAGAAAAGCCATCACCATGGAATTTAAGTTGAAATAGTAAAACACTTGGAAAAAGGAAAAATTTCCTATGAACATTGGCCGTGTACTGGAATTAGTCCGTACGACTGTGGCGACGATCATCAAGGATAAAGATCACATGCTTGAACAAGTAAAGGGTGCTACTCCTATGATGTCCACTGTGATTACTAAGCAGCGTAGTCACCTTATACTTGAGATGGAGAGATTGCTAGTGCTTTGACTTGATTACCAGTATCAACGGCGTACTCCAGTAAGCCTCTAGTTGATACAAGAAAAGCCTGAAAGATTGTTCAATGCCGTGAAAAGAGAAAAGAGGGAAGGGAGTGAAAGGGAGGAGTTTGTGGCCATTAGTGGTTGGTTTAATTGTTTTAAGAGTCATGCTAATTTGCATAACCTGAGGTTGCAAGGTGAAGCTGGTAGTGGTGATGAGAAAGCAGCAAAAGTTTCCCAGTGTGTTAGCAGATAGAATTGGGGATGGAGGTTACCATGCCAAACAAGTGTTTAACGTGGATGAGTCTGCCTTGTTTTGGAAGTGTATGCCTAATCGTATGTACATCGCCAAGGAGGAGAAGATAGCACCAGGCCATAAAGGCAGCAAGAAGAGACTGACTGCTTTTGAGGGCTAACGCTGCTGGAGACTCCAAGCTGAAGCCCTTGTTGATGTACTTGGCTGAAAATCCAAGGGTACTCAAGAGCATTTGGAAGGGTCAACTGCCACTTGTCTGGAAGTCAAAGAAGAAGGCTTTTTGATAACCCTTCAGAATTTTGAGAACTGGTTCAGCAATCATTTTTTGCCAAAAGTTGAGAGGTACTGTGCTTCCAAGGGTTTGACCTTTATGGTGTTGCTAGTCCTGGATAATGTCCCTGGTCACCCTCCCCTTTTGGATGACTTTCATCCTAATATCAAGGTGGTTTACCTTCCACCTAGTAACACTCCCCAGTTACGGCAAATGGATTAGGGAGTCATTGACTCTTTCAAGGCCTACTACCTCCAAAGGACAATTGCTATGGCTCTCAGGGCAACTGAAAAGAACAACAACTTGACTCGCAAGGAGTCCTGGAAGTCGTACGTTATTCTTCAGGCTCTGAAAAATATTGCTGATTCTTGGGATGAAGTTTAGCAGACAAACTTGAATGGGGTATGGAAGAAACTGAGCCCCCAGTTTGTGAATGACTTCTGTGGCTTTGAGGAGACAGTTGAGGCTGTCACCAAGAACGTAGTTGCCCTGAGTAAAGAACTAAAGTTTGAGGTGTAGCCTGATGATGTAAAAGAGCTGCCATAATTTCTTGGAGAGGAGTTATGTGTTGAGGAGCTCATTCAACTGGAGAAGTAGATGATAGAAGAGGATGAAGAAATACCAAGCCCAGAGCCCAAGAGATTCATAACCGTGGAATTGGAAGAATCTTTTGCCCTGATAGAGGAAGGGTTGGCAAAGCTCGAGGCTCAGGACCCCGACACCGCCAGGTACACTAAGGTCACCATAGTGATCATTGATTCCCTGTAGTGTTACAGTGCAAGGAAATTTGGGAGTATAAGAAGAGGGCATCCTTCCAGACTCACCTCAACCAATTTTTCGTGAAGGTAAAGCCTTCACCAACTGATCATGTACCCTCTACCTCAGGTGCCTCTATAGAGTTACATGCCCCAGTATCTCCATCATCTGCTGCTTGTTCTTTTGCCTCTCCAGACTCACCTGCCCTAGTCTCTTCAGCACCTGCCTCTCCAGCTTCGTCCTACTTTCGAGCCTGTCTGTCTCTCCCTCTCTTGCAATGCCCCTTCCAGTGTGCAAGCCACCCAGACAAGTAAAGATAGCAGTACTGTTTACTGTACTGTAGTATACTTTTACTCTTTTTTTATGTTTTAGATTACAGAAGTAAAGGTAAGCAATACTGTACTAGTGTAGTTTTACTAATTTTATGTCTTAGATTAAGAACTTAGAATATTTTTCTTTGTTTTAGAGTACTGTATTAATTTTTAACATTGGTTGGGAACCAGGCTCCTAGCTAGTCAGTATACCATTACTGACCAAATCTAATGTTGTTTAAATTCTTGTATCATTTGGAAAGCAGTTTTTGCAAAATTAATTTTTTATATAAAAGTGAAAAGCTATGTTTCCAGCATACTTTTTCTATTGGCTGTGCCTCTGTATAGTATGTAACCTTATCTTAACAGCTAATTTCCTTTGCAGGGGAGATGAACTGTTATCAACAAATACACCGGTCAATGATACACACGTCAGCACCATTGAGCTCTCTCCTGCACTCTCAGATGTTTTTGTTGTAAGTATTAATCAATCTTGTAAATTCTGTTAATCCAATATGGTTAAAATAAGCATTAAATTGCTCGTAATGATACATAGTACTTGATTGATTGAATATAGTCCATAAAAAAATAAAAAGCACATATGTTAGTAAACCATATTTTGTTCACACTTGGCATTTAGAAACATACTTCATTATTATGTGTTACAGTACTTACCAAATACAGTATTGAAGATGGTTTTTGATAATGCTTGTTGTAACAAGCATATCTGTAATTGTTTCTTTACTGTACATGTAGCTAGTTAGAAAACTAAGGAGAATATTTTATCTTTAATTAATAACTTAGGGTGACTTTTAATAAATAGGCAATGAAAAAGTGTTTGTTGAAAAAATTTGTTCTATTGAAAGTCATAAGAAGAAAAAAATTGGCTGCGGTGCATACACCCAAGAAAGCAGGAGCAGAATGTCAAGACTTTGTGTGTGAAAGTGAATACTGTGTGTGAAAGGCAAACAACTTAAAAGAGATACAGGGCATAAAGGAAAGAAAAAGGAGGCATAGAGAAAATCTGAGAAGAGTAGACAAAGCTGAAGAATAAGTATTGTGTTCCTTTGGAAAGTTAGAAATTCATTACCAAATGAAGGTGTTTAAGACTATCAGCAGCTCCATAATACTTAAAGTTTTTGTCTATAGAGAGTTGTATCCAATATATTAAGACTCTTTAGAACTTACCAAAGGAATTTTATCTTTAAATTGGATTGCTTTTGCACACCTGTTGGTTCTAAAATATCTTATGAATTGGCATAAGCTTTCTGGCACCATTATGGCTTGTGAGAAGGATATGCATTCATTGTAGAATATATTAAGAAATTCTGAATGTGGAGGACAGCTGTTTAATAGTGGGTGTTTTCTTGTACTGAGCAATGAATGAAGAAAAGTGCTGTGATGTTTTCATGCAATTGTTGCATTAGAACTCTTAAGGAGCTGTGCGAGCCATGGCACCAAACACTTGTGTTAGACACATGCTATTTGCTTTCCAACTTGCGCATTCCACCACTTTGATACTGCGGCCCCTCACATTCTGTCCAGAAATGAGCGTGCTAAATGTGGTAAAGCTTCTTATAGCAGAGGAGTTTTGTGTATTATTAATAGATAATGAATAAATGGTGGCTCTTTTAGGGAAGCAGATGTATGCATTGAAGTAAAACTACATTGGTTAATAACTTTTGCATTCATTTGAAAATTAATCGAGGAAAATGTATTTTTAGCATGCTGTAGGTTCTTACATATGAGATACTAGATTGAAGCCATTGTAGGATTGGCAGAATATCTGTTGATGGCACATGTATTATTCTTGCACATCATAAATGTTAACTAGCAGTAGTAGAAATAAACCACAGAGAAATGTAAAAATAAAAATGTGTTGCATAATATCTTAAAAACAAAAATCGGTAAAAGCAAGAGGTGTGCTTTGGGATGTGTACTAGGTATGTGATTGATTTTTCCAAAGGATATAGAGTTACTAAGGATTATGACTAATTTGTATGGTAGAAATTTGTGGAGAGATTTGAAGAGTTAAATATGGTACACTAGAAAGTAATATTATAGAAAGAATTGTCAGCAAGAGAAAAATTGTTTAGGACCTCTTGAAATTCATATTATATTGTTATTTACATGAGAGTATGAGAACCCAATGAGGATAATATCTGTTAACTTTTAGTTCCTTAAATATTTGTGTTTTGGTTAGATGAAGGTCATTAGATAGATTAATGAAAGATAGAATCAAAAACCTTTTGGTACTTTCAGTATATTGTGTTTAAAAGTCATTAGGTAGATTATTGAAAGTTTGTATTAAAAGCTTGGTTTAGTAAAGGTAGTTGAAAGATAATATAGAAGGTCAGACTTTAATATGTATCAGAGACTATAACATGGAATGATAAGATAGTGGTGGAATTAGCTTCAGATGAATATTTCAATGGCGCATGTGAAATTTTGATAAGTTTCTCAACAGTAATTGTAACTGAATTTTTTTTAAAACGATATGTAAAGAAAACATTTGGAATGAACTTGTTCTGTAGTTGAATGAGCAACACTAAAATGAGTTGATCATGAAATAAGAGTAAAAGACAGGGAACGTGTAAAGATGAATTATAATTCTTGAGTTCCTTCTTGTTACTGTTGGTCACTGTTGGTGAGTGACCATAAACAAAATAGAGAAGGACATATGCTAGGGAGAGAAATCAGGACAGAATGCAGGGATTGGAGTATTTACGAGGGAGTATTTGAGCTCTGTAACTTGCAAGGTTGTTCTCGCAGTCACTCCTTAGTAGGACATTTTTTACTAACCAGACAGCATCAGATCTATGGATAGAAAAACATCAAAGCATGAAATTTTATTTATATTTAGCATAAAACAATTTGAGAAAATACCCTTATCTTTATAATCTCATGTTTAGTGGTTCAAACCTTTATCTGCGCCAGTTTACTTGTCAACATGGTTTAGTTCTGTATTCTGCTTTAATGATCACATCAGATAATTTTTCTTTAACACCTACAGATATATAGTTTTCTTCACAGTTTTTCATGATAATCATGAGTTTATTAGTTAATACAGACGCCCCCCTACTTACAAACAACCGAGTTACGAACATTTGCAGATACAAACAAAATCCTACCCATTATCTACTCATGTATTAATGTATATATTACTGGACTATACTGTATTATTACATTATTATTACTGTATTAATATTCAATAATACTGTATACTTTATATTTTATATAGTAGTTAAGTGTATTTAGCCTAAATACTGTACAGTACTGCATATGTATTTGCTCTACTGTAAAATTTTTTACCTAAACAACTTGTGAACAATTCTACATATGAACGGACTTCTGGAACCTAAATTGTTTGTAAGTAGGGGAGTGTCTGTACTACTGACTGCAATAGCATTCTGTTATTTGAGCAGTTCAACATTGTGTATTACCTTTCCACATTACTATGTATTGCTGTTGTTTAGTGACTGTTTTATGCAGAGCCAAGAGCTTCCTGATAAAAATCTTGGCAATGAAACGGAGTTTTCCCAGTTGCAGACATCTTCACAACCCTTCTTGCATCCGCTCAAGGCCTTTCAGGTAGGTTATGAGTTTCATAACTTGTTAATTTATTTTTCAATTTTATTGAGTTTGTTTTTAGTAAAACTATTTTATAATCATGGATGTCCTTTTGTGTACTTAGGTAATAATGCATATCGTGCGGCTGACATTCCTACAAGTGTGCTCAAGTCCATACTTAGTAGGCTGAGGCAGAGAGACAACAGATGGTACTAAGTTTAAATGTGATTTCCCAACAATGAGCCACTCCCCAATGTATTCAGTTCTATTCTTCCTAAGTTTAAGTATGAATTTCAATGATGTCAGTGCTGTTTACTGATGTAATTTTTTGCAGTTAACTAAAGACCAAAAGAGCTTCGAGGATTCCAAAATAGAGGTGTCTCCGGCTGGTTTTGAGAAGGAAGAACGCAGGAGTTTAAGTGGTCTTAGTGCTAGTAGACATGATGTTGAAGAGTCCAGTAGCGCATGTAGTGGTTCTCTCTTAGGCAATTTGGTAGGTAATTTTGATTAATGCTTACTTTATAAAATCTTTGTTTTCTTGCTGTGGTGAGTCATCCTTATGTTTGTTGGGTTACATACACAGTATGCACATGTTTTTTTAATACCTTAGGCAGTTGTCTGGCATCTTGATGATACTTTATTTTGATAGGATGTAATTCTTGACAACTGTAGTTGTATGTCTTCAAAAGTAATGACCTCGTGCAAAAATATCGCACAATATCCAGGGTGATGATGATGATGAAGAAGCAGCCCCAAGAGTTCGTTCAGGTGGCAGACGGCGCACCAGACACAGAGAAGTGCGGAAACAAATGCAGAGGGAGGATGATGATCCTCCTTTTCCTCCTTCGCCCGCTGGGAGTCAGTCTTCTTCCTTAGATGGCATATATCCTGAAAGAACCTCTCATCCTTTCAGAGTTGTGGAACACGATACTGCCAGCGTTTATAGCTCAGTCTCCCTTGGGAAGGTTAGTGAGATATAGCAGTCTTTCTTGTATAATATTTCTCAACTTTGTGCGAAATTAGACTATTGAACCTTTTGAAGATGGAGCATGACCATAGATAATGTCTTTGCCAAAGAATTAGAATTACTGTCGCATTATTTCTTAAAGTGTTCTTCAGTATCTTTACCAAAGTATCACACTACAATATCTTAATATTTGCCTCAATATCTTCAGCAAAGAAGCATACATATTCTCAAAAAATTTGCATCCACTGCTCTGTCAAGTCATAAGAAAATTCAGTTAGTTACTACAGTCCTGCTCGATGATAGCCCCCCCTAATTCATTATATTTTACATTAACAGTGTATTATTATTTTCATTAATATATGCTTTAAATACATTTGTCTTTGTAACTGTCAAGGACAAGTTATTGTCTTTTCTTTTTCGACTGTCTATCCCCATGTGCATGAAAAGAGTTAAGGAGAAAGATTGTATATAGGTGATGAGGGCCAAAGGGATATCTCACTCCTGTTACTCCAGTAAACTGGGATGGGTGGGTGCTAAGAATCTCCGGGGATCTTGTTGACTCCACTACTGGCGTGAGGATAGACACCCCTGGTGGTAGTAATGTTTCTGCCCTTAACCTTGCACCACCCGATGGATCTGCTTCTTTCACTCTTCTCCTTTCTAACGTTCGTGGTCTGAACTCTAATCTATGGTCTGTGGAACAGCACTTGGATACATTACTTCCCTCTCTAACCTCCTCCTTCTCTTTGACACCCAGCTCTCTAGCCATGCTTCCACTGACCCATTTCAAATCTCTCACTATTACTTGTATTCTCGTTTTCGTTTCAAATGTGGGAGCTGTGGCTACTGCAACACTAACACTCCTATTTCAAGGTTCCTGGACCTGAAATCTCCTGGCTTTTATGTTCTCTGGCTGAAAATCTATCTCTTCACTACCCCAATATTCCTTTGCTTCTACTGTTCTCCAAACTCCTTTGAGTTTGTGTCTTTCTTTGAATATTTGTAAAACTCCTTTGAGTTTGTGTCTTTCTTTGAATATTTGTCCTCTTGCCTTAAGTCCTTGCTATCTTCTCTCCCACATGCTGAAATTCTCTATACTGGAGACTTCAATGTATACCACAGTGAGTAACTTAATTCTCCTTACACTGATGTAGAAGGTAGTGAGGCCCTCAATTTCTATATTACTCACGATCTGCAGCAAATTATCAAATATCCTACTCATGTTCCCAATCGACACAAACATGCAGCCAACACTCTTACTTCTAACCCTTCAAACTATTCTTATTCTGTGCTTACTCCACTCTATGATCTCAATCTCTTCCATTTTCGCTCCCCCTCCATTAATTTCCTCCTATTCAGCGCCGCCTTTGTCACTTTGAGTGTACCCAACGTGAAGATTTGCACAACTTTCCTCATTAACTTTCCATGGGATGACTACTGCTTTCGGACTCTCAACCCTGATTAGGTAGCCCTAAAAGTTGCCAAGATTATAATCTAGGTTATAATCTTGCGTTTTCCAAGACGCCAGTACAGTGTACGCTATCGTACAGTATTTCACATGGTGCAATACTGTGAGTGTATATGTTTAAATTTATGTTTTTTACTATTTTTTACTGTTTTATTACTCTTAGGCTAGGAAATACTTATTTTATCAATAAAATAATGAAAATTTCAATATGTACTAGCTCTCGTTGGTGTGACCCTTTTCGTTTTCCGAAACGCTGGTACCGGTATCTTATTTTACATGGTGTAATACTGTGATTATTTATGTTTTTTACTGTTTTATTATTCCTAGGCTAAGAAATACATATTTTATATCAATAAAATAATGAAGCTACCTGAAATTTTAATATATGCTAGCTCACGTAGGTGTGACCCTTTGGGTTTTCCGAAACGCTGATACCGGTATCGTACTTTCTATGGTGCAGAGTTACATGTTAAAATTTAATTTTTTTTTACTATTTCTTACTGTTTTATTATTCTTAGGCTTGGAAATACATTTTTGTATCAATAAAGAATAATAAAATTTTTAGTTTTTAATAAAATAATGAAAATACTGGAAATTTTTATCTCTTAAAATTTTAATATTTTCGCATATACCCAGAAAAAAAAACTCGCCCCCCCAAAAAAAAACGCGATACAGTGAATCCGCGATAAGTGAACTGCAATATAGCGAGGGATTACTGTATATATATATATATATATATATATATATATATATATATATATATTATATATTATATATTATATATTATATATTATATATTATATATTATATATATATATATATATATATATATATATATATATATATATATATATATATATATATATATATATATATATATATATATATATATATATATATATATATATATATATATATATATATATATATATATATATATATATATATATATATATATATGAATAATTATTCATGTTTTCACATATGTAATGTGCTTGCTTGGATATATATATATATATATATATATATATATATATATATATATATATATATATATATATATATATATATATATATATATATATATATATATATATATATATATATATATATATATATATATATATATATATATATATATATATATATATATATATATATATATATATATATATATATATATATATATATATATATATATATATATATATATATATATATATATATATATATATATATATATATATATATATATATATATATATATATATATATATATATATATATATATATATATATATATATACCGTATATTTCGGTGTACAAGTCGATGTTTTAGCCCCCAAAAATCAGCCCAAAATTGAGGGTCGACTTATATAACAATCACAAAAAGCAAACCTTGAAATCTTGTGACATAATGGTGCAGGAAATCAGGCCTAACCTTAGGCTAATACCGACGACAGCCTCGGTGCGGTAACTATCGATGTAAATACATGTAGCTACTAATGTAAATACTTGTATTTTAATCAATTCACATTCTGATTCGACACTAATAATGTAATAGAGCTACCATTACCTTAAAATTCCACAAAATGCTATTAATCAAAGGAAAAAGACCATAACAATGTAAACATCATGCAGCCATTTGTAAAATTTCCGATCAGCTGATCGCTGACGAAACAAAACAATTTACGGTATAAGTGCGTTCACACCAACCCTTTTTTGACCACAGAAATGTTAAATAACAACATCTAGGATAACATCAGATCTTTATTTCTCACTAAAATAAATTACAATAAAAAGTATGCAATATGTTTTATTCATTTAAAAACCTTCAAAATTGCTACAATCATCATCATCTGATGCAAAAAGTTCATCAAATAAATCGTCATTTACAGTTTCATCGTAAGGGTCCCAGTCAGAATCTGGTAAGTCAACTTCGGCTTCGTCTTCATCTTCACTCTCATACAGCAGATCATCCTCGGTGCCATCCATTGCATTAGAGATACCGCATTTTTTGAATGACTTTACTATGCTTTCTGTTTTCACATTACCCCAAGACTTTATCAGAAACTCACACATAACATCCAATGATGCAGCACGCATAGCTCCACCTTTTGTGAATGACTTTTCTCCATGTAGCATCCAGTTGTTCCATTCCTCTCTCACATTATCTTTAAATGGTTTATTTAAACTTACGTCTAACGGTTGGAGTAAAGAGGTCAAACCACCAGGTATAACTGCTATATCAGTATTAGTTCGTGATAATCTGGCTTTAGAATTCTCTGTTATGTGGCTGCGAAACATGTCCCAAACCAATAGACTTCGTTCCTTTCTTATTCCACCCGGACGTCTGTTCCAAACGTTTTCTATCCACAATTTTACGCCATTTTCATCCATCCAGCCTTTTTCATGAAAGTGAACAAATACTCCAGATGGAAAATTTATTTTAGGCTTAGTTTTTCGCTTAAAAATTATCATGGGCTTCAGTTTCGTTCCGTCAGCCATGCAAGATAAAACGACCGTAAACCTTGTCTTTTCATGACCTGTACCTCTAACGTGCACGGTTTTTGTGCCTTTTGTATCAACAGTTCTGTCACCCATCATATCAAAGTTTAATGGGGTCTCATCCATGTTTCCGATACATGACAGAAGATATTGATGTTTTTGCCTCATCCCAATAACAAATCGATGAAAACTGGTAACTTTATGTTCAAGGTCTCTTGGTAGCTTTTGAGCGATATTCGTTTTTTGGCGTTCTGTATTTTAGAGGTCGACCTATACCTCAGATATTAGCAAAAAGCATAAAAAATTACTCTCATTTTTGGGTCGACTTATCTGTAGGCCGACTTATACACCGAAATATGCGGTATATATCCAATTAATCTGTTCCAGGTCACCACAAATATTCATTTTAAAATTTTTTGTTATGAAAATCAATATATATAATACAGTTATAAACAATATAATCTGTAAAATCAAAATAGCAGACATAATTAAGGAAAATAAAATTAATAATAGAAATACAGTACTGTATTTACCTTTGTGGACGATTGTTGCTAGCATTTATGAATGGTGGTGGAGGAGGAGGAGGAGGAGGGGGATTTATTTTTTGAAAGGAGAGTCTCCTTTCATAAAAGCGTCAGGGAACTCTTCTGATACAGGCTGTATTTTTGGTGTTTTCTCTTCTCTTTTCTCTTTTGGAACCTGCTTCCCTGCCTACTGGGACAAGGAAACGATCTAGAGAAATTTGTCTTTGTCTTCTTTGGTTAACTTTTCTAAAAATATTCATCGCATTATCGTTTGCCATATTCACTACTCTATTGCCCACAGTTTTATCTAGGTGATGATTCTCAATAAAAGCCTGCACATCATTCCACTTACTAAAAATTTTTTTCAGTGCTTCACTGGACACCTTTACCCCTTCCTCCGGTGACTTCTCCTCGTGGAGAATCTTCACCTATTCACGTTACAACGCGGTTAATTCACCGTAGTAAGTTCTTCTTTGTGGTCCTCCACTAGCTCCTCCACATCTTCCTCATTGACCTCCAAGCCCAAACTTTTGTCCGTGGCCACAATTTCTTTCACAATTTTCATAGCTAGCTCCTGCTTGAATCCTTCGAAGTTTCCTCCAGGCGGAGTTCAATGTACAATATGAGACCTCCTTCCAAGCTTTTTCAGTGAGGCCAATGCAGTGGAGGATATTAAAGTGGTCATTCCAGAAATCACGGAGGGTCAAATTCGTGTCATTGGTGATCTGGAAACACCTTTCAAAAAGACCCTTCGTATACAACTTCTTAAAATTAGAAATTACCTGTTGGTCCATGGGCTGGAGGATAGGAGTGTTGTTGGGAGGTAGGAATTTACTTTAATGAAGTCGTACTGTATAGCAAGATCATCTTCCACACCTGGAGGATGGGCAGGAGCATTATCCATTATGAGGAGACACTTAAGAGACAAATTCTTTTCCTCAAGATATTTCTTCACTACTGGCGCAGACACTTCAAACAACCACTCTAGGAATAAAATCCGCGTGACCCAAGCCTTTGAATTTGACCTCCACATTACTGGGAGGTCAGCCTTCAAGAATTTAAAGAAATTTTTAGTAAGTGGAATGATGTGCAGGCTTTTATTGAGAATCATCACCAGATAAAACTTTTGGCAAAAGAGTAGTGAACATGGTAAATGGCAATGTGATGAATATTTTTAGAAATATTTTCCAAATAAGAAAAAGACAAATTTCTCTGGATCATTTCCTTGTTCCAGTAGGCAGGGAAGCAGCTTCCCAAAGAAAAAAAAAAAGAGAAAGAAAACACCAGTAATAGAGCCTATATCAGATGAGTCCCCTAACGTTTTTATGGAAGGGGACTCTCCTTCCAAAAATTAGTCCCCCCCCCTCATCCCCCACCATCATCTGCGTATGCCAGCAACAATCATTAACAAAGGTAAATTTAGTACTGTTTCTTACCTACAATATTTGTGTCTTACCTATTTGTTATTAGTGTTAGAATGAGACATATTTTTCTATGCGTTGAACTTTGCTATTTTGTACTGGGTATCAATTAGTGTATACTGTACACCTGAATTTGACATGTTTTATTTTAGTGGAGTAGAACTTCTTTTTATTATTAATGTAATTTTCCTTTTACAGATGAAATACATATAACCTGTATTATATTTCATGTTTATACTGACTATAAAAATTTAAAAAGAGAATATTTATTGTGACTATGAATGGATTAATTGAATTTACACACTTTTCAATGAGAAAAATAAATCCAACCCCCGCGAACAAATCAACCCAAGAACAGGTTTTAGGAACGGAGTAAATTCATGGGTTGGGGGCACTACTGTATATATTTAATATTTTAAATCACACAACTCTGGTGTTATTTTCATACATCCTTGTAAAATTTCTGATTACATTACTCGTCCAATACTAGATGGAATGTCCTAGAAATGGCTAACCTTGGAAAGTATACCATACTATTTTACTATTAATTACCTGAAATCATGTCTGTGACTGAGATTGGTACATGTTCTAGTATTTTCTTTACTTTTTGACAACTGTTTTAACAGTTCATGGTTATTCCTTGCAATACATTGCCCTTTATGTTATTCCCCCCAAAAAAGCAACCTTTATTTGTAGCTGCCCTCTTAGGATTCTCAATGTGCCATTTTTTGACATTACTTCCTCTCTAATGATTTATTTTAGTTTGGCCACTGCTACGTATTAATGACCTAAATAGTATTCTTTATCTCTATCTATATTATCTGTAATCAGGTTACGGTCGTTTTAACAAGGAAATATATTTAATATATTGGAACATACCATAAATGACACATTGTTTTCCAGGTTGGCAAAATTTTGGCAGGCATGGAGGCTCTGACGATACGAGAAGGATCTCTGGAACCAGCTACTGATGGAGTGCCTATAAATAAGTCGCCCAACCAAATTCAGTCCATAATTACAAAAGATATTTCTCCTGAAAATTTATCTAATTCAGGTATAATGTCTATTAGAGAGTTTGTATTTAAATCATGAAATTTAATCCACTAGGTCGTGATGACATGTCTTCATATAAAAAAAGTGGCAGCATGACAGTAATTGCCAGATCATATTATCAAATTATTTTTCTCTTTGTGTTTGTATACAAAAGTAACACTGATTAGTTTCAGGTGGTATTGTTGGTATCACCATGTCTCCTGAGCCTGACTTGGTAGCAAGCACAAAGAGTAGCTCGGGGAGCGACAAATCAAACAGTCTTCCACGCACTGCGCAAGAATCTCTGCCAGCTGTGATATCATCATCAGTAGATTCATCTTTGCAGTTGCATATTGCTCTGAGTGAAAGCTCTTCTTCATCCCCCTCTCAGCAATTATCTCATGCAGGTCCAGGTAAAGATGGTTGCCCTGTTGAGTCATCCCCATCTAGACTCCCAGGTGTTGTCTCCTCCTCCACTGCAGTACTAACTCAACCCATTGATAATCATCCCTTGATAATCGAACAAAAAGTTCCTTTGACTGTCCATTCTCCTGCTTATGCCAGTCAGGAACAGTCACAGTTTGTATCGTCTTCTGCTCAGCTTCCTTCATCTGGACCAGGAATCCCCAGCTCTGTCATGATGCCAGTTGCTCCACCGAGGAGACGGCGCAAAAATAGGCTCAATACTGATGATGTAAGTATGGCATTTCATTTTTCTCTGTCACATAAAGCTTATTGCTCTTTTTAAAGATATTTATGAAAAGTTCATGTCTCTCTGGTATCCCAGAAATATTATAATAAAGATAATATATTGAGTGAAAAATTGGTCATTTCTTATCTTTGGAGGCTTGTAAAATATTGTTGCTCAACCAATAACTCCTGTATTACCTATATCCACACACAGTCCATGAAGCTAGTTCAGTACAGTGTTTGCAATATTCTTCTCTAAAAGTTAGATAGCTGTGATCTTTGCAGATCTTGGATTTTGAATAATATATATATATATATATATATAATATATATATATATATATATATATATATATATATATATATATATATATATATATATATATATATATATATATATATATATATATATATATATATTATCTATATATTATCTATATATTATCTATATATATATATATATATATATATATATATATATATATATATATATATATATATATATATATATATATATATATATATATATATATATATATATATATAATATATATATATATATATATATATATATACTGTATATATATATTTGCTCTAGCCACATTGCATATTGAATTTATTATTTTAGAGAGGAAATTTTCGTAACTTAAATGTGTGCTAGTAGGTTTATGCAGTGTTTGATGAAATATGCTATATCTTTTGTAGGATACTTCAAGTCTAGCAAGTGTTTCGTCATTACCTTCACCTGCCCTTACATTGGGATCTGTTGATGCCATTAGTATTGGACAGTCATTAGATCTCCGTCAGGCCATCCGAGGCGATTATCTTGTTAAGCCACAGGTCTGTTTACTGTTCACTGAAGTATTAATTATGTAGTCTCGATATTGTATACAAAGATAATCACCTCTAGAGGTTGTGTTTGGTGCTGACTACTACTAAAAAAGTTTTTTATCCCTGTGTTTTTCACATGTTATAAATGCCATTTGGGTGACCATGTACAGTACTTTTGCTTAGATATAATTGGAGCATTCAGCTGTAAAATACTGAATCTTTTTATGATGAGATTTTGGGAACATTTTTAATTGTAAATGAATTTGAAACTAGTTTGTCTGTTTTAAGGACTCAGAAAATGCTAAAGCTGTGGGCCCGAGTGCTGAAGAGATGGCTAGGATAGAGGCTGAGGATACTACAAGTCAAGCATCAACTCCTGAAGTATCCAGAGCTCCCAGTCGTTTAGCAAATGAAAGCAATCCACCACAGTCACCTAGCGCTACTCCTGGAACTCCTGGCACTCCAGGTTCCTTACCCCCAGAGACTCCAACCAATGGTATACTATATAGTGTGCTCTCATTTTATTTTTATTTAGAATCACCCTCTTTTACACATAATGCTATTTTAATGGCCAGTATTTTTTATTAAACTTTAGCCCAGGTGATGGGGGAGAAGGAATCCCACTATCCTATTCCCTGCATGTCATATTTCTTTTCTACGTTTTATGTGTCATTACTATCCCCATTATGGGGGTGGACACAGACAAGATTTGAGCTGTAGAATTAAGGCTTGATGTCCTTCCTCATGCCCCTCATTAGGCTTGATTGTAGGTCTGTCACTTCCAGAGTTGAGTATTCTAACCTCCATGCTGCTTCGTTCCCCATTCCTTGCATGTCATATAAAGCAATATTGGTGAAGGGAGTTGGAAGTAGCATTCTGACATAATGAAAATTTTACTTTTGTACAAAACTGAAATAAAAGGTGACATTGGCGAAGGCATGTTGAAGCTTTGCTATTGGGAATCTTTGGATACAGTGATGACATCCAGCTAACTTAAACCAATTGTGGTATCTCTTACAAAGTTTATATATTTTTTTTATTTGTAAGCAAATCTTGGAGTAGATGACTTATTTACTGCTGTTATCTCTTTGAGAACTGGTTTTATCAAGGGTAGCCAGGTCTGAAACTATTATGTTGTTGTTTATTGTTTTATGTTACTATTAATCCCCATGTGAGTGGGGGTGGAGACAGACAGATTGGAACTGGGGATTTAAGGCTAGATACCCTTTCTATTGCCTTGCAGTGGGCCAGCACACAGGTTTTTCATCATCCGAATTGAGCACTCTAACCACTTTGCTACCACAGTCCCCAGTTATGAAACTACCATCATGAAGAAAACGTCAGCCACTTTATTGTTTTTTTAACACTATGATAACTGATTTTACTATGTGTAGCAGTTGATACTTATTTCTCGCATAGGTCATAACTCATTGTTTTGTTATGTAACTTTCGTTCTTTTAATTGTGGTCGATCTACTCATCCTCTTGAAGGAAGGCAGTATGTATGAAACTAAACCCACTGTGGGGTGCTGGAAAAGCGTCTAGCCTTAATTCCCCAGCTCCATCCTATCTGTGTGCCTCCCTTATGGGGGTTAATAGAGCTGCATGAAATAGCAAATTATAACATGAAAAAAAATTATAGCTTTTAAGAAATAACTGAACACTTAGTCACATTGCATTCACATTTTAATCAGTTTTTTAGTTAATATTTTTTTCTTGCAGATCCATTAATTAGCTCAACCTCAGTCCGGGATGGACAAATGAAACAGCTGAATTTGATGGTCCGCACACGTTCTGATTCAGGAAAAGAACTGTCAGATGCGGTAAGTGAAATTTTTTTTTTTTTTAACCTGAATGGCTTAAGCCTAGTGATCGGCCAGTGATAGTAGCAATTTTTCCCTTTGGAAGCTATTCACTGTATATAATTTCACTTCCATTGTGATGACTTTCCATTTCTTTGAAGTACTGCCATAAGAAGAATCTCCTTTACGCTTGGGAGGCATAAAACAGGCCAAAAATGATCACAAACATGAGCATAACTAACCGAAGAGCTAACAAGCACAAATACAATGTGGTGTATGAGTGGTAACTGGGCGACGCGTCATTCTCTGTCTAATGCCGCGTGATGACGTATTCTTCCTCCATACTCAGTATACTGTTCCAAGTACAAAGTTTGTATTTACGACTACATACATGAATTTGGTAATTTTGTAAATAAATGAAAACTAGGTCCTTTGTATAACTAAGTACATAAAAAGATATAGAAACATTAATATGATATATATTTACACAGTATTGCTGCGTGACGATACATTCTTTCGCCACACTCAACAAACTGTTTCTCGCATGAAGAGCGTATTTACAACTATGTATTTGGTAATTTTTGTAAAGAAATTAAAACTTTGTCCTTTACATACCCAAATAAATATACGAATAAATAAATAACTACATTATCTTGATATATATGTGCACAAAAATGCCCCTTGACGGCATATTATTCTGCCACAATCAACAAACTGTTTAGTGCTCAAAGTTTGAATTTGCAATGCAAAGCACCTACATTGAAAAAAGGATTTATTAATAATTTATGGGAGATGCATCATAACCACGAATCATCGTAAGTTGAGGACATTGTAAACTGAGGAACCCCAGTATTATATACTGCTTACCCTTTTGTATTTACTTTCCATACAGAGATAACATATTTATACATCCTGCACATACAATATTATGTCAAAAGCAAAACAGGAAATAATTCTAAAGAATATGAAATTAAATTACTGTATTAGGTAATTAAGCTATTAGGTTAACTATTCACACCCAGAAAATGTTCATAGTTACTTAAGAATCGTTACTTTTGGAAGTGTGGTATAATGTTTGGCTTTGTGCGATGGTAATGTTTTGTTTATTATCTCATTACTTTATTAGGGTTATTAATGAGTTTATATGCTTTAATTTCTTAAAAACAAAGTGAATCTTAATTGTTAGCTTTTAACTTTTAAATAACTTTTCAATATATTTTAGAAAGAATTTTATTTAAATTTTATATCTAAAGCTGCAGTAATGTCCAATTTGTAGTGAGATGATGGAATTTTTTTCACAGCTTTGTAAACTTCACTCTTTGCTTATACTGTATAGGCAAACTGGCTACACCAGCAGCATTAATCATAATCTAGCTGTCTTTATTGTTTATGTTACCTAAGCTCCCTGGCCAAAGAGCCCTGGGTCGCTAAGGAAGGACTGTGCCGTTCCAGGGCTTTCCAACAGAGATCTCATGGAGTGTATATTGTATTGTGAGTGTATGTGGATGAAAGTACAGCATTCTTCATATGTTAACTGTTATCTGTAATAGTGTATAGCTTATCAGCTCTTATTAATTTCATATTTTCCCTTATGGGGTAATTGAAAATTGTATTGTGGCTTAAAAATAGTTTTAGTTCTGGAAATAGTATGGTTGAACCTGAATTTATAATTACTTGTTTTCTTATTTTTTGTACGTTTTTCACTTGTTTATCTATATTTGCTCTTTTAAGTGTAATCCTCTTCTTAGGTTTTACAGGTTTATGTATTATTTTAGGTTTCGTGGATAAAGGTCTTATGTTATAACATATTTGCACAAGAAATTTTATTACATTCAAATAAGAATATTGAAGCTCAAAATTTTAAGGATAATAGTGTCGGAATTTTAGTCTTATTAATGCTTATTTGGTATAGTGTAGAAAATATAACTTATTTTTATATGAAAAATGTAGTATCTAGTAGATTTTAATCCTAATTGTGGTATTTGTGTGTCTATATATGCCCTGTTAGGAAGATTAAGTATGTTAATGTGTTTGTAAATAGGTAATTTGACAATTTCATTGAGTCAAAGATACCATTGTATCTGACGTATATTATAATATTGCTTCTCATTATTGGTAATGGCTTACACTTTTATCTTTAAAACAAAGGCTGTAATCCTCTTATAAGGGCATGGTGTGGTTGTGTCAAAGCACACACCATTCACCCATATTTCACTCTGTACTAACCATCCATCTTTCCTCTTTCAAGTATGTTACTAATTCACCCCCCCTCCCCTCAATTTGCTGTCTCATTCTACAGTCACGTTTATTCAGAGTATCAGTTGCAGGGGATCCTCGACTTAAGTCAAAGTTCCGTTGCTGAATTGTGATGTAACCCGAATGTCATTGTAAGTCGGAACACACCTAAATAAACACTTATGCTAATGCAGTGGTAAAGTTTCTCCCTTTCCCATGCATTTCACTATCTCTTGTTTCACTTCCATGGTGATGGCTTTTCGTTTCTTCGAAGCACTGCCATCAGAAGAATCTGCTTTGCGCTGGGGATACATAATACATACCAAATATTATAACAAAATCAAAATAAATAATGGGAGATGCGTTGCAACCATGAAATAGTGTATACCGAGGACCCCTTGTACTAGGTGTCTAATTGGATTTTGCTTACTAGACCCTTTGTTACCTTGCTCTGGGGGATTCCCAGTCCCCATATTGTCATCTTTATGATACGCAGAGGAACATAGAGGTGGCATTCTTGTCATCCATCCCAGGTGAAGGAAGGAAAAGAGATAGATAAAATTAACTTTTGTAAAAATATTTAACAAAATTCGGTAAGTTGGTGATATAAGAACTTCTCTTCAGAAATATATACAGTATATATATATATATATATATATATATATATATATATATATATATATATATATATATATATATATATATATATATATATATTATATATATATTATATATATATTATATATATATATTTTATATATATATATATATATATATATATATATATATATATATATATATATATATATATATATATATATATATATATATATATATATATATATATATATATATATATATATATATATATATATATATATATGATATAGATATAGATATAGATATAGATATAGATATAGATATAGATATATATATATATATATATATATATATATATATATATATATATATATATATATATATATATATATATATATATATATATATATATATATATATATATATATATATATATATATATATATATATAATTTTTTTATTTTATTTTTTATTAATGATTGTGACACCAGGATGGGCAAAAAAAAAAAAAAAATATCGTCATCAGGCCTGGCCACGAAGAAAACCGTGAGAGAAACAGAGCTGTAGGCATAGAAAGAGAACAGTAATTGAAGGAAGACAACATCGAACTGTCCTGGACAATCTTATTTAAGTCCACAATATGCAAACAAAAGCTTATTAAAGCACTCCCGCTTCAAATCTTCCTATAAAATTAATATTTTAAGTATTTAATCATAACATTTCTTGCAAATCCTACCAATTATACAAGGTTGGATTTTAATTATTTGCTTCTAAAATTTTGACATTAGTACATTAATATTAATATTGTTTTTATTTGACAGGAATTACTGTACTTCAGTGTATTAAAAATATCTCTCGGCTTAATATGAAGGAAAGTGAAGTAGTATTAGCATTGGGTGGATTATAGTCAAGTAAAGCTCTGATCTTCCTCTGCCTCCCGTATGTCATTCTCTCTGTCTTTCTTACTCTTCATTTTCTTGTTTATTTCACTTGGGATGGGGACTAGAAATCCAATTTTGTATTTCGTGTGTCTTAAAAAGTTGACTAAATGGGGCTGAGTGAGGGGACTTGGAATTCCTCTTTATATTTTCCCTCTTTGATGAGTGAAGGTTGTGCTTTGACTCTGCCACCCCAATATAATGGGGTTTGCAGCCTTTACATAGAGATTGATAAAATAATATGCATTTACATATCTTTTACTAAATACAATTGTACTTTATATATAATATTTCTTTCCAGTGTTATATGCGAGATAGCTAAGTGCTCTACATTTTCTGCATATATTAGGGCCTTAATCCCCCAGCTCCAACCTGCCTGTGTCCTCCCCCATTCAAATGGGATCTAATTGTGACATAAACTTCCAAAAAGAAAAAAAATATGACATCCTATGAATTCATCAGGATGGACACAGTTGAATAAAATGGGGAGGCAACAGAGTGTTATCATACCTACCCAGCTTCCCCTTTTCCATCTGCTATGCTATTTTTGGCAAAAAGAAAAAAAAAATTGGGAGAATGAAATTGTGATCCATTTGTTCCTTTTCCCTTGCAGTGGGGTTTTATAACATGCAGGGAATACACTGGAGAGAGAGAGAGAGAGAGAGAGAGAGAGAGAGAGAGAGAGAGAGAGAGAGAGAGAGAGAGAGAAAATTATATATATATATATATATATATATATATATATATATATATATATATATATATATATATATATATATATATATATATATATATATATATATATATATATATATATATATATATATATATATATGATTAATTTATTATTTTTACCAGCACTTGATTATATTCTATTAAATTCGTCTGCTTGAAGAAATTCAAGCTGAAGCAAATATTCTAGTAAGTGTTAGAATGAGATTTTTTTTCATTTACTTAGTACTAACTCTTCTCTTGGCTATATCTTGCTTAAATAACAGCTGCTAGTTTTGCATGTCTTAAGTTAACATCTCCTCTTACCTTTTTCTTCTTTCCAAGGAATGGTTTTTGCCGTCTCCTATGGACTTAGGTGTCTACATGAATGACAAAGTGAGTTTTTTTTGTTTCAAAGTGACTTATCTTTATTAATTTGCCCACTGTCGTAGGTGCTCATGGTTCTAAAGCACACCATTTTTATTTCCTAGTTGCTTTGTGTTGGTCATACTCTTTTATAAAGTGTAAATATTACATAGTAATTTAGGAATTATATGTCTGATTTTCTCTTAAGATAATATCCAATAGAGTCAGTAGTATAACTTATTCTAAGATTCGTAAAAGTATTTGAATGTGAAAGAATGGATCTTATAAAGAAGAGTAACCCCAGGATGCTCTAGGTCTATTCGTGTTTACAAGGCAAATCACTTAACCTAGTACTTTTATAGGGTTATTTAACTTTACATTGGAATCTGGGGGGTTACTCATTTATACAAGAATCTAAAAAATTGGCTATGAATGCAGCAGTCTTATTTTTAACACTATTGAATCTTATTTCTGAATGGCTTAGATATTGATGCTATTTATGTAACTTTTGGCAGTACTGGCTTTGAAGCTTTTAGATGAATTTTAGTGATTAAAAATAGTATCACTTTGCAGTAATTCAGGTATCAAGAAAGAGGAGACTGCAATGCACCAAGGAAAAGTTCATTATACATTTTGCTAATGCTCAGCGTAAAATATATCTACACTGAATTCATTAAAAATGTCTGTATCGCTACAGTAATAATTCAGAGTGTTATGGTGACGTGTTGAAGCTTTGCCATTATAAGATAATTTTTACAGATGTTGAATTTAGGAAATAGAGGCAACGACTAAGTCAAAATATATGTACAGTTCTAGCTGTTTCCATATGCAGCACATGCAGATGTCAGGTTGACATTTTGACAGTCCATATATAATGCTGGTTGAGTCCAGAGCCTGCAACTTTATAGAAGAAACCAACTTTGGGTATATATATGGCTTTCACATATTACAGGTCCCGGGAATGCTCCATTCTATCTAATATTTTTGTAGTATCCTCCAACATTTTTCTTGTATTTCAGTGAGGGGCATCTTGTAAATGACAGCTTCATCTCTTGGTCAACTTAGTCATTCACTTTGTGTAGCTCAAAGACTACAGTCGTCTTCTTGGGGAGTTTAATTTAAGAGACAACATGACTGTTGAAAAGTTTTAAAAGATATGGGGATGTTTTATTAGAGAAGGCTGTGCTATCCTTTTTTTCATTTTAAGTGTGAAACTCATTCCATTAACAAGAATTATGTAGCAGTACAACACTTTATAAATGCAGGAAGAATTACATATTTATTGAATAATTTCATTTATGACTTACCCTACTACGTATATTTAAGTCCATTTTCGGTCTTTGTCATATCAACAACTTGTGCTTTTGTTTGCGGGTTATATCCATATACTCAAGTATCATTGCCAGTGTTTATCGTCTTTACATAGTGTGAAATCTGACTAGCATAGATGAGCATGTCCTTAGTGACATCAGTCTGGATATATATATATATATATATATATATATATATATATATATATATATATATATATATATATATATATATATATATATATATATATATATATATATATATATATATATATAAATATAGATATATATAGATATATATTTAAATATATATATATATATATATATATATATATATATATATATATATATATATATATATATATATATATATATATATATATATATATATATATATATATATATATATATATATATATATATATATATATATATATATATTTATATATATATATATATATATATATATATATATATATATATATATATGGATTGGATTCGGTTTTATGTCACGAACTCCCTTTTCTACTAAGGGCTAGGATGGTTGCCTTCTTACGAAGGACTTGTTTTGGCAGATGTAATCGTTACCCTGAGTGTATGCCCTAGCTAACCTCAGTCCGTGACGGGGTTAGTAAGGGCATATATATATATATATATATATATATATATATATATATATATATATATATATATATATATATATATATATATATATATATATATATATATATATATATATATATATATATATTTTATGTGGTGCAATACTGTTAGTATTTATGTTTTTTACTATTTTTTACTGTTTTATTATTCTTAGGCTAAGAAATACGTTTTTTATCAATAAAATCGCACTTAGGTGCGACCCTTATACATTGTACGCTATCGGACACTATTTGACATAATGCAATACCCTGTACTGTGAGTTATATATCTAAATTTATATTTTTTACTATTTTTTACTGTTTTATTATTCGTAGGCTGGGAAATAATTGTTTTATCAATTAAATAATGAAATTTGTTTTTTCAATAAAAAAATGAAAATACTGAAATTTTTTTATTTTTTCAATATTTTAATAAAATAATAATTTGCCCCCCAAAAAACCATGGTACAGTGAAAACGCGAGCCAAGAAACGCGACACAGCGATGGATCACTCTGTGTATATATATATATATATATATATATATATATATATATATATATATATATATATATATATATATATATATATATATATATATATATATATATATATATATATATATATATATATATATATATATATATATATATATATATATATATATATATATATATATATATATATATATATAAAGGAGTCATGTCATCGTTGATAATATTGCAGAAGTGCACCGAACGAACCATATTATCGTCATGCTCCTGCGACAGTTGTTGGAGTTCTTTGGCCATGTTATACATGGCTGCCAGCCATTCGTGTGTAAGGCCAGGTTCTTCGACTTCATTGTGCACTTACTGTTGTTGTTCTTCCTCTTCTTCGCTCGCTGATTATGTCATTTCCTCCAAGTCTTCATCAGTCAATGGCTGCGATTGGCAGCTGATCAGTTAATTGATGTCTTCGTGAGTCATGTCTTTAAAGCCTTCTCCTCCCAGTAATGCAGCCAACTTCACAGCTTTCGCAACTGCCGAGTTATGGACTTCATTAAGAGCGAATCCCTTGTAGTTGTAGATGACTTCGGGCCACAATTTCTTCCAGCTGGCATTGATTATGGCTGGCTTCATCTTTTTGATTGCAATCTGAATATTTTGAAGGCATGTAGCAATCATGTAGTTACGCCAGTACACCTTCAGTGTGAATTCTTTGTCCGCATCCTTGGAGTCAACCAGGTTCGCCAGGGCATTTTGTGTGTAGAGGGCCTTGAACGCACGAATAACGCCTTGATCCCTAGGCTGAATCAGTGATGTATTCGGTGGCAGAAACCCTACCTGCACACCATCATAATGGAGATCAGTTGCGTGGCCACCAGCATTATCCATCAAAAGAAGAACTTTCAATTCAAGGCCCTTCTCCGCAAGATAAACTTTGACCTGAGGGATAAAGCATTGGTAAAACCAGTCCGATGTGAAACTTTTCGTAATCCAGGCCTTAGGGTTATGTATCCAATACACTGGCAGCAGATTCTTGTTTTTATTCTTCAAAGCCCTAGGGTTCTTTGACTTGTAGATAAGCCCTGGATTTAAGATAAAGCCTGCAGCATTCCCGCACATGACGCAGTCTTTGTGCACTTTAAATCCCAGGGCTTTAGCTTCTTCCTTGAAAAGAAAAGTGCGAGACTGCATTCTTTTTCAAAATAACCCAGTCTCATCCATGTTAAGCACTTGCTCAGGAGCATAATCGTCTTCCTTGATAATTTTCTTGAAGTCGTTGTTTACATAATCTTCAGCTGCAGCTGTATCTGCAGAGGCAGCTTCGCCATGCACCAAAAAGCTCTTTAGGCCAAAGCGTTTTTGAAATTTGGCGAACCATCCCTTGCTTGCAACGAATGATTGTTTCCTCGGTGGAGAATCGCTGGATGGTCCTGGTTGTGGGTCGTCCAATTCTTCTTTCTCCTCCTCCTCATGGTTGCCACTGTCGTCGTCGGATTCGTTTGCAGCGAATGTCTGGTACAGTATCTTCGCCTTTGTTTGTATGATACTCGTGTCTTAGGTGATGTTCTTCCTGCAATCAGCAATCCACAGGGCCAAAGCAGATTCCATCTGCACTGTTATCTTATTGCGGGGTGTTATGACCCTCTTCGCTTTTTTGTTACAAATGATAGTCGCTGTCTTCCTGATATTTGCCTCATGCTTCTTGATGTATCGAACAGTAGATTCGTTGATGCCAAAATGGTGTCTGACATCCGAGAACCTTCTTCTTTCCCTCAGCATATCTAAAAGTTTTACCTTTTCTGTAATGGTCAACATCTTCCTTTGCCGCTTAGGCTCACTACCAGAAGCCGTAGAAGATGAAGGACGCTTGGGCGGCATTGCAGGGGTTGAAATACAAAAGTCTCACAAAATCACAAGCACAACATATTAAGAAGCACAATGCGAACGGCGCACACGTGAGTAAACTGAACAGGTGAGGCGAGGCAATGCAGGATGCTGGGAGAATCAAGCTTCAATCAAAAAGCCAATCAGACCCCATGATACAGAACATACAGAAAAGCAGTTCTTTGAAACGTCGTCTCCCACCCATCAGCCAATAGCATCCCATGTACTATCTCACGTAGGTGCGACCCTTTGCGTTTTACAAGACGCCGGTACAGGTATCATATTTTATATGGTGCAGCACTGTGAGTTACATGTTTAAATTTGTTATTTTACTATTTTTTACTGTTTTATTATTCTTAGGCTAGGAAATACTTTATTTATCAATAAAATAATGAAAATACTGGAAATTTTAATATGTACCATCTTACGTAGGTGCGACCCTTTGCGTTTTCCGAAATGCCGATGCCAGTATCGTATTTTATATGGTACAGAGTTATATGATTAAATTTATGCTTTTTACTATTTTTACTGTTTTATTATTCTTAGGTTTGGAAATACTTTTTTTATCAATGAAATTATGAAAATGCTTTTTTTTTTCCAATAAAATAATGAAAATACTGGAGATTTTAATATTTCCACATATTGTGGATTCTCGCATATACCCAGAAAAGAAAAAGCTCGCCAAAAAAAAAAACCGATGCACTGAATTCGCGGTAGGTGAATTGCAATATAGCGAGGGATTACTGTCTACACTGAATGTTCTTGGATGTACGTTATGCATCTCTTATTTATCCCCTCGCATCTGACAAGTCAAAACATTCCCCTTCTCTGTTTCTCTTTGCTTTATGTTTTCCTCTTGCCTAGGCTCGATTAAGCTATTTAATTTGCCTGTCATGATGTCACACTCATAAAAAAAGATATTGAATATTGAAATTGTATATGAAATAAAAGTTTTGCCTTTGATATTTAATAAAATACCTCGGGCCAAAGGGAGTTTTCGCCCCTGTTGGATCAGTCAGTAAACTGTGATGGATGGTTGGGAGGGGAGTTGTAATATAATGAAGCTTTGGGGGTAAACCAGCTGCGGCTGTCGGGCCTCTTTGTAGACTATCCTTGCCCGCTTACCTTGTGGATGACGCAATCAGTGTGAAAGTGGGGGACATGTGACAACCTTTTATCCCAAGGAGCTAAGAGGAGTGGTTGAGGTATATGTGGATTGTTGTGAATGCACGTTATTTGGCTTGGCTACCCCCCTTACAAGGGGAAATGAGGCCATGTATATGTATGTATTTAATAAAAAACACCATTAGCTCAACAGATGCAATGCTTATTGCAGTAGATTATCTGTGACAGTATCTGCTGGAACAGAGTATGTTCTTCCCATTCCAGAAATATTAACACTGCTTAGCTTATTTTCTTTATTCTTTGATATCCCATAATTCTTTTTATTTATGAATCCTAAAGCAGATACCTACCCGAAACTAACTAAGCATTGCAATAGACGTCATTTCTCAAAGTAAAATTGTGTATTTTTCAAGCTAGAATTACGTGGCCCTAAACACAGTCTCAGAGTAGAGCGTATTATCCATTAAAGGTAGAATTGTATAATATTTCAGGAAATCCTGCAACAAGTAACGGTGCTCAATCTTGACACTGGCGAACGAATACCACTGAGCGATGCTGAAAACTGCCTACCACGTGCTCTAAACCCCCTCTCTCTTCATATCATGAGGCTAACTAGTGAATATGTAAGGTATGTATGTGGTGAAGAACAGTATATGTATTAAAGGAAATTAGATTCCCAATTATTTTTTCCTAGATATTCTACCATCTACTGTTGATATTCGAACCTGGAACCTGTTGAGCAGAAATCCACAGCTTAGTACACTGAGTGATAGAGGTGTGTGTGGGGAAGAAAAAAAAAAAAAAAAAAAGGAACTTCTGCTGAAGTTACTTAAATTTTCTGAGTAGAATAGGTGCAGTAGTGCCCTCAGTAAATCAGAGAGATCCTAGATTCAGTTGAAGATCCTATTATCTCTCTTTGGAGACTTCTTTGGCTTAGCACACTTAGCCATGGATTTCAATTCTACAGGTCCCAGATATGAATCCTAACAGTAAAAGGTATGAAATTTTATTATTACTATACAGTAGCTTCATTTTATTGGGACCATGAGTCATCCCTGTTTTTGAGAAATTGCATCTGTAGTTCATTTTGAGATTGTTTTGACTTTTGTGGTTTTACTGTCATTTAGTTTCATATTCTGAAGTAGCATTAATTTTTAGCAAAATAATCAAAGCAAACTCTCTGACCACTTTATATCTGGGGTTGCTGATGGCACAACATCTCGCTCATTCCTTGTTACCAGTGGTGTTCCACAGAGCTCTGTTCTTTCACCTATCATTTCCTTCTCTACTTCAACGATCTCCTTTAGTCCCCATCCTCCTCTTTTCTCCATGGCTTCGCCAGTGATTCAACCTTTAATTTTTCCTCTACTCTCTGTTCACAACTATCATCTGCTATTTGTACTCAGTCTCGTATCACTCTTTCTTCTACTCTCAACTCCGATTTGCAGAGGGTATCTGAGTGGGACACCAAATAGTTAGTTACATTTAATGCCTCCTAGACACATTTCATGGCTATCTTATCTTCTCATGATCGTTTGGAAACTAATGGAATTTACCATCTTAATTTGTATTAATATATTAGGAATCCAGAAAGCCTCTGACTTGCCTTGGAGGAGTCCCATAATCCAAATTTCTAAATCTGCATCCAAAAAATTGGGGGTTTTGTTTTGTTTTCCTCATTACTTTTCCTCTTTCGAGTTACTTAAAATTTATGAAGGTCTTATCTGTCCCTGCTTATAATATTGCTTGCACATCTGGAGTGCTTCTTCTTATACTTATCTCCTTGATAGGAATGAATCTAAGGCAGTCAGACTCATCAATGACCCTTCTCTTCCTTTTAATCTGGACTCTCTCTTTTCGCCATAAGGTTTCTTCCATTTTGCTTTTCTATCGGTACTACTTCCATTGCTGCTCTGATGAGTTAGCGAGATGCATCCCTCCCCCACTGCAGAGGTCGTGTAGCACTCGCCAAGCAGCCTTATCTCACAGGTACTGTATGCAGATTAGTAGCCTGCGGATTGGTAGGTGCAACGACCGCTTCTTCCTATTCGCCTCCAGACTCTGGAATCCTCCTCCTTCTGTCTTTCCTATCCTTATAACCTATCTTCCTTCTAAAAGTGTATCTATGGTCATCTCGGGGCCTATTCCTGCATATCTCTAGATCCTCAATACTTTGCTATTCCTTCAACCTGTCCTTTTCCTATTGTGTATCATTCCTTTATTTTTCTAAAATTCTACTTTTCTTTGTCTTAATGTTTTCTTGGTGCCCGGGCCTGTTGAGGGCAATTTTTTTTGCCTGTCATGGTGTCACATTCATAAAAAAAAATTTCCTTTGTAAAGTAGAAAACAGTATGACATATATTTTGCTTTGCAAGAAAATACTCATAGCGTTCTTTGTTGAATGTTGTGTACTAAAAATTAATAGCAGTTCTTAGAGATATTCCAGAAACAAAGAAGTGTATTTATGTAAGGAATAATTTGTTATAATTATTAAAAATGTCTTAGGCAAAATACAAATTTTAAACAATCTTTATTTTTGTAAGCGTATAAAATCTTACAGAAACACATTATAACTGAAGTAATGTATGTTAGTATTAGTTTGTCTAGTAATTTACTATGATACTGAAATTTTGTGCCAACACTCATTTTAATTGTTTTAACTAGTAATTCCAATGTTGATGGTCAAGAGTCCGACGAGGAAAGCGTTGTTGATATGAATGTGAAGAAACTACCAGAAATAGATGGATCAGCTGTGAAGAAGAAAACGTAAGTTTTTATGAATATTATTTTTTTCATCAGGGTGATGCCTTATATTGCTGAAGCTAGCAGGGTGCCACAAAATCCAAAGTAACAGAGCCTCATGATCACCATTGCTAGTAGTGCTTTTGGAAAAAAAAAATGAGTTAAAGGAATTTAGTCGATTGAATTATTTTGTTTTACTTTTAGTTGCCTCTTTTATATATATATATATATATATATATATATATATATATATATATATATATATATATATATATATATATATATATATATATATATATATATATATATATATATATATATATATATATATTCCGGTTTTACGTCACGGACTCCCTTTTCTACCAAGGGCTTGGACGTTTGCCTTCTTGCGAAGGACTTGCTTTGGCGGATGTAATTGTTCCCCTGAGTGCATGCCCTTGGTAACCTCAAACCATGACAGGGCGAACCCTCGACCTGATGCCTCAAAGTCGCGGACGCTACCGCTTGAGCCACGGTGACTACTATATATATATATATATATATATATATATATATATATATATATATATATATATATATATATATATATATATATATATATATATATATATATATATATATATATATATATACAGTAACCCCTTGTTTATTGCTGGGGTACGATTCTGGGACCGGCCGCGATAGGTGAATTTCCGTGAAGTAGGAACACTTAAAAATTTTTTTTTTTTTTTTTAAAGATGATTATGACACCAGGGGGTTGGGTAGAATAGAATGTTAGAGAGAGAGAGAGAGAGAGAGATTATTTTATTTTATTTTATTTTATTAACTCTTGTTCATTCAACCGAAACTACATTATTTATTGCAAAAATAATGGTTTAATTATAAATTCGTAATAATAATAATAATAATAATAATAATAATAACAACAATAATAATAATAATAATAATATCCACGATCATCATCAAAGGAAAATTATTGTTGCCAATAATAATAATAATAATAATATCCACGATCATCATCAAAGGAAAATTATTGTTGCCAATAATAATAATAATAATAATAATAATAATAATAATAATAATAATAATAATAATAAAAATAATAATAATAATAAGATCTAAGGAGAATTTTTTAAATAGACATCATGAAAGTAATGCAGAGGTATATTAAAACCCAGCAGAGAATTGGATATTCATTACACATCTTTTATAATCCCTTCACATCTGACAGGTCATTACACTCTCCATCTCTTTTTCTCTTTAAAGCCTGATAAAGGCTGTTTTATTTTATCATTTTGATAAATTTTCCTCAATTAATTATTTTGATAAGGGTAATATGTGTATTAAGGGTTCAACCCAGAATGTGTTTAATCAAAACAAAGACAGAGGTTCACTTCCTAAGCGGTTTATTTTAGCTATCCAATCCTTAAAGAAAAGAGATGATATCATTATCACCAAATCAAACAAAGTTGGAAATTAGTGTTGTTAGACAGAATTTGTTATATAAATAAAGCCTCTAAACTCTTAAGTGATGAGGAAACGTACGAGAAATTGAGCAAAGATCCCCTTCATAATACCTCTGCACAATTCAAAAAATTGGTTCGTGAGATTGCTAGCTGCAAAAGAGATCGGGAATGTTTGGATAAATTTAAAGTTATAAATCCACCCCTTCCTTATTTCCATGGCTTGCTTCAAACCCTTAAAGAAAATATTCCCCTTCGCCCTATTGTTGCATGCATTAATTCTTTTTCCTCTAAATTGGCTTAATGGCTAGCAGATACCCTTTCCCCATTCTTAGGCTGTTTATCGCAAGTTCATCTTAGACACACACAAGATTTCATCCATAAACTCCGGTCTTTGAGGGTTCCCTTCAACAATATAAAATTGTTTAGCTTAAACGTGGATTCGTTGTTCACAAATGTTCCTATTGAAAGTGTCCTACTTTTCCTGAAAGAGAAGTTAAGGCCGTATAAAAATGAATTCCCTGTTTCTTTAGAGAAGATGATTAAATTAAGAAGGTTATGTTTGACTAATAATTATTTCACTTTCAATGGGGAATTTCACAAGCAAAAATTTGGTTGTAGTATGGGCAGCCCTCTTTCTCCTATACTAGCAAATTTATACATGGAACACTTTGAGACTGAGACTCTTAGGGATATTAAGCCACACAACATGATGTGGCTCAGATATGTAGATGATATTCTGACGTACTGGGATGAGGCTTGGGGTAAATGATGAGTTCCTTAGACAACTTAATAGCCAGGTTCCTTCCGTAAAATTAAAAGTAGAATGGGAGAATAATAATATGATTCCTTTTTTGAACACCTTAATTAGTAGAAAACCTACTCACTCGGCATCATATATTTATTTCCTCAGCTATCATAAAGACAAAATAAAACTAGGTGTAGCCTCAAATTTGTTCCTACGAGCTTTTAGAATATACAGTCCCCAAATTTAGAGTAAGAAATTAACGCTATTTATAATTAGTTAGATAAATTATGTTACCCCGTTCCTTTTCTAGACAAAGCCTTGCACGAAGCAAGGTGCATATACCATACCACAGAATGGAGAGTACATTTCAATCACTGAGATAAGATAGTAGTTCCATTTCATTGTGCCGTAGAAGATATTAACAAAAACCTAGGCAAAGATTCCCCTTTTGTTTTCAGATATTCAAAAACCTTGAGAAGCCAGCTAGTAAATATTAATAAAATTAAAAAAGATAAAAAAGAGAACAATGGTGGTGTGTACAGAATAGAGTGCAATAACTGCCCCAAGGCATACGTTGGTCAAACAGGTTGTTCTATCCAGCAGAGAATTACCGAACATAAAAGATCAGTCAAAAATGCGCAGGGGAACTCTGCAATCTTTGTCCATATGAGGGAAAATGGGCTTACTATCAGTTGGAATGGTGCCACCATGATGTTTAGAAGCTCATGTCCATATAAACGCAAGATAGTGGAATCAGGTGTCATTGAAACAACCAAAAATTTCAATATGTCAAAAGGCCAGTGGGTACCTGATGTGGTAGATGAGATACTCCTCAAGCATACGCTGGCCAAGATAATTCCCCAAGACAGACCACCATCATTTAAATAGATAGCCTAAATAGATTCTTCTGATGGCAATGCTTTGAATAAAAGGAAAGCCATCACCATGGAAGTGAAATTAGAGTTAGTGAAATGCATGGAAAATGGAGAAGCATTACTACTATGTTAATATAGGTGCTTCTTTAGGTATGTTTTGACTTACTCTGAATTCGGGTAACATTACAATTCACAAGCTGGATTCTGATGTAAGTAAAGGATCCTCTGTATATATAATGTGGCATTGGAAAGAGAGAATTTCTGTCTATGCTCAGTCTAATGTAGAAGGCAACAAAAAGGGAGAGGAATAGGGGACCAAGGGTTCTCACTGCAAATAACAGTGAGAGAAGTGAGGATGATCAGAGCAGTACAAAGATCTGGTGCCTCAGTTTGTTTGTTATGGTTGTAATTAACCAGATAGCTTCAGGATATTTGGCAATATATATCATTTTAAAAGCCATTATCTTCCAAATTTCTTATCTGTGTGATTGGAACCCATTGTTGAAGTAGATAATTCAGAATACTACGACATAGGGCTATTTGTTTCATTAACAGTTTAGTAATGATATCTAGTGTTATAGAGGGTTGTGAGTCCTTGGAAAGCATTTTACTTACAATAACTTGCAGGCCTTTGGAATATGAAATATTGGATTATTTAATTATCTTATACTTTGTGATGTAATCTGGACAGTACTATATCCCAGATTAATTATATTTGAATTTTATGTCATAGACTTGCCATCTTTGCTAAACTTAATTTTAGATAAAGAAATTCATATGTTAAAATCTGACCTGTTTTCTATATGCTGTTTACACAGATTATTAGGTATGTTAATTATATGTTTTTGAACACTTTCATAATGTTTTACTTCTCTTGGCTTTTATTTCAATATTTTTTGATGAATATATGTAGTGTATGTATCAATTTTTTTATTTAATACATCCTGTCTCACTGACACCACCAGATTGACTATTATTTAAGGAATTGCATCAGTGGTACCAGAATATCTAAATTCTACTGTTCCTCGCCTTTCCCTTGCATCCAAGAATAACTACATATCATGCAATATACCTATATATATACAGTGGCCACAATCCCCTTGTATGGGAAGTGTCAGAGTCAGAGCACACATTCACAGAAAGTCAACATACCTTGATCACCTTTCTTGGTGCCTTGGAAATAAAGAGCTGTCATACTCCCCCCAACAACCTGTTTGGATTAACCACAGGACATGTAGGCAAGGATGTTCTGTCTTGATCCTGCTTTATATGTGATGAAAATGATTAGTTGTTGTTGTAATGCATGGTTAAATTTTCTTATCTCATTGTAGCTCGCAGCTTAAGAAATTTCTTGGTCGTAAAATGGAGTCAGCTGTCAATAAAGCTCGCTCCCTTGCGCACGAAGTTTCACATAGACATCGAGAAGAGAAGGATGTTTTTGAGGACGATGCTCCTGCGCATGATACTATGCAGTATGTCAAGGTAAGCATTTTTAGAAGTAATTTACTTTTTTATGTCACTATTAATCCCCATTATGGAGGTAGACATTGCCTGATTGGAATTAGGGAGTTAAGGCTGGGCTCCCTTGCTAACACCCTGCATTGGGCTCGATTGCTGGTCTGCCACCTCCTTAGTCAAGTATTCTATCCATTACACTATTGCAGTCCCCTATGTAAATTACTTTAATAGATTATTTAAAAAATCTGTCCAAAATTTTGTTTTTATATATTGCATCAGATGTCCATTTTTAAGTGAAATTTTTGCACATAGGATTTTTTCAAATTACTGATAACTTTGCTATGCTTTAAAAAAAAGGTAAAATAAGGTCTGAGTTCTTTAGATATTCTCTTATCTTTATTGTAGCAATTCATTGAATATATTTATAAAGCCTTATATTGATTTAGCACTTTAAGTTTAATATATTTACACTTCAGTATTTCGTGAACAATTGGTTAATTACAGTATATATGGTAATGTTCTCAGTAATTGACATTCTTTATATGTAAACCCTTTTTTTTTTTACAGATTAAAACTGCACATAGTCATAAAGGTCCTCATGAGTTCGACAATTTGATGTACGTTCAGGAGATTACAGGTATGTTACAGTAGTAAGGAACCCATCAGTGAATCGAGAAGAAAAGTATCACTATATTGCAGGTTCTAACTGGACCCCTTCTCAAGCACAAGTGAAATGTGTGCTTGAGAAGAAGTCTGGTTAGGACCCGAAATATAGCGATATTCTTATATTGTTTCATTGATAGGGTAACTTACCTTTTGATGCGGTATGTTAACAGTTTGTGCCTACTTTTTGTATATTATAATGTTCTTGTCTGTTATATTCAGATAGTATTCTGATCCCTATATACGGAGCAACATATATAATACCTCACTTTGTTGTTTCATTTAAATTTGTATGTATCATATTACCTATGTAATGTGGCATAGTATGTAGTCTTGGATTATAGTTGAGGTTGATCCTCTTCACAAGTGCAGAGTTGTAATACATTGAGGAGTGTAAAGATTTGTTATGAAATAAGGCATGCAAAGATTTATTGTTTATTATGTAATATTAAGTTACATCAGGTTATTTGATGAGATTATCTGCTATAATGTCAAGTAAATTCGCATAGGAAAAGCCCTTAATTTGAAGGTCATTGTTTATATTTGTTCTGCAGCTTCAATAGTTTTTATTGATACCTCTGTATAGAAAGGAAATACTTATATCTTTTTCTGTTCTCCAGGGGAACACACTGGACCAATTTGGTGTATGAAATTCAGTGGTTGTGGTCGGCTGTTAGCCACTGCTGGACAAGATCACGTTTTACGAGTTTGGGTTTTGAAACAAGCATTTAATTACTTCTTAGATATTCGTACAAAGTGTAATGCAGATATCAAGGTGAGGAGTTTAATTTCTGCATTATTGTGGCTTACAATAAATGTGGATGTGCTTTCTGTTTGAGCAGTTATGAAATTTTTTTTTAATTGTTTGATAACATACTAAAAAGTAAAAAAGAGAGTTTTAGAATACTCAACCATCGTTACTCAATTTATTGCAATATTGAAGATGTGTGGAATAATTTCAAATATCTTAGATTGCGAACACAGGAAATGCTTTATATTTCATCCTTATTTGAAGACAGTAGTTTAACTTTGTTTTTGACAATGCACAGCGAATGTTGGCACTTGTGAAAATGAAGGTATGAAGTTAAACAGAATGTTTTACTGGTATTCTTCTTGCCTGTAGATGTAATCAGATAATAATTAGAAAGCTGAACAATGAATCCATTCCTTTTAGGTGTAGTATTAGCCATTTGTATAGGATATTACTGCAAACAGGATAAAGTTGTATATTTTTATATTGCAGTTTGTATTATATCTTCTGTAAAGTAGAATATTTATATTATTTAATTAATTTTTAGTTTGGCGTATAATATTTTTATTATTTAATGAATTCTATAAGAAATTATAAGTACAACAGCCATGAAAACTTTTGTGTTTCTATTGACATGAGAAAAACTACAATATTGTGGAGCATTGGAAATAATGATTGTTTTATAAATCTTATACCGGTACGTCACCAGGTATCACCCACACCGTCCCAAGAATCATTAGTATCTCAACATTCTGGACAATCAGGAGAAGATCCAGGTTCTTTAGACCCTAACGATGATGGAAGCGCTCCTTTCATGCCAAAACCTTTTTGTGTTTATACTGGACATACCGCAGACATGCTCGACATATCGTGGTCAAAGGTAAGTCATATTTTATGGTATTGGGATCTTGTATAGGAGAATAACCCCAGGTGCTCTAGGGTTATTCATATTGACAAGGCAATTCACCTAACCTAATCTAATAATTTACTGGGTTACTTAACTTTATATGGAGCTCTAGGTGTTACTCATCTTTTCTAGATTCAGATATTGCTGTGAGTTGCTCTACCATTCTTTATATCCTGTGGAGTAAACTGTAACTTGTAGTTGCAAATTTGTTGTGATTATTCTAAACGTCTATTAAAAGTTGTATCATCACTAAGCAATACCCTGTATACAACAATTATATATTCTACCATTTGCCCTATGACTTTAGGAAACAAATATGAGTTTGTTTGCTGTTTTATGCATCACTATTAATTCCCATTATGGGAGTGGACATATACAAGTTGGAGCTTGGGATTAAAGGCTGGATGCCCTTCCTATTGCCTTGCGATGGGTTCGAATAGGAATCTGTCAAGTCCCGAGTCAAGCGTTGAGACCACTGAACTACTGTGGCCCCCTGGGAACAAAGCTAAATTTAATGGTGGCATATGTGAATACACTCACTTTTGATAGTGAGTAAACCAACCCTCTCCCTTCTAACTTGACCCTAGTGGAAGTCAGGTAGTAATACCTGAAAAATAGTACCTTAACCAGATATATATATTGAAAATGTATATCTGCATGACTTTGAAGTATAATACTGTATTTGGCCTTATTTGGGACTCTCATATCTGTGCTTAAACCAAAATTTGTATGGAAAATATATATATTATGCTTTATTTTATCAGTCTTCTTAGTTTAACTTATTCTCTCTTGTTTTCCAGAATTATTTTCTCTTAACCTCCTCAATGGACAAGACAGTAAGGTTATGGCATATAAGTCGGAAAGAATGTCTCTGCATTTTCCAACATATGGACTTTGTCACTGCTATTGCATTTCATCCCAAGGTAATTATATTTTTTTGTCACTGCTATTGCATTTCATCCCAAGGTAATTATATTTTTTTGTCACTGCTATTGCATTTCATCCCAAGGTAATTATATTTTTTGCAGTGGAAACTTATTTTGTGCTTTCAATACATAACTTTCGTGGATGATTCTCTTTTCTTAGCATGGTTTAATTTATGATGTCTTTTTGTTTCATACTTTATTTGTGACAAATGAACTACTTCCTGGCATGACTTGTGCAAAATACTTGTCAGTTAAGTACTTGCAACACTGTGAATATAAAGCTATGAAATTGGTTCCAGTACAGGTTATTAATATACCCAAGTGTAGAAAGGAAAAAGTAGAATGAATTGGCTTCAAGTGATGTGCAGTCTACGCTGATGTACGTAGTGAGTGAACTTGAGTCCTCGTGATTGGGCCAGGGTAGACCATGGACACCTGAAGCATGGTTCTGGGATTTTGCATTCGCAATAGTTAATCTGGTACACTGTATATAATGTGCTTAAGTATGACTTAGCAAATATATACAAGTAGAGATAGGGAAGTTTTATTTTTCGTTATCATGCAGACCATGGTAGGAGATGAAGAAAAACTAATCATTATTACTTCATGATGGTGGGAAAGAAATAATTACCACTCATTACCTGTGTAGTGTAAGAGCCAACAAAATGGGATAGAAGAGGAAAGGGCTCACAATCCCAGCCTTGTAAAAATATATATTTTCCTCATCAAACAGCTGATTGAAGGGTAGAGTATGTTAAAATCCTGCTGCCTTCCCTTTTTATTAATAAGTGGGCACCCTGATCTCATCAACAAGATATGTTGATATATTGGAAAAAATTCTATTTTTTCCTAATCAGAGCAAAAACTCATAAACCTTCTGTTCCACCTTCAACCTAACACTTCTGATTGTGTACTCATGGAATCTGTTAACAGTAACTTCTGGGCAAGATGCACCACAGCCAACATATAACGCCCTCTGCTGTACTCCTAGTTCATACGCACCAGAGCACAAGGAAAACATTAGAGAGAACATTTTTTTCCAGTCATTGAAGACAGTGAAGAAGTAATGATTTCTTATGCTGGCCAGCACAGGAAGACCGCAAAACTGTTAAATTGACTAGGGTTTATGACATGAGAGACGTTATTACTGTATCATTTCTATCTTTAGGTGGCTCTTGCAAATAGAATTAGTGTTAGCCTCCTTTGGGAGTTGAACTCAAGGCATTCATAAGGGGAGCCAGGTGATATAAGTAATTTTTGTTCATATTGACATATCCTATAGAATGCTAGTAGTATAGTGATAACCACCTTTTCCAAAAGAACTTTCTTGTATCTTTTCTTTTCCTCCCAAAGTTGCTTCCCCTACTGTAGCCATCTGAATTATAGTCTTTGACATTTCCTCTTGAGCTTGTTGCTTGACTTATGATAATAATAATAATAATAATAATGATTTACACAGTAGGACTTCATCTAAAATTTCCCATCTTTACTCTAATGATCTATCTTGTATGACAGTCAGGGAGTATGAGGGTATGGGTATTTCCTGGTTGTATCTTTCCTAGCAGAACCCCCTCATATGCTTTGACTTTTCACAGGAGAGTATATGAAGGAGGAAATATCAGTCCTCTCACTCCACCCCAAACATGTGTTATTCTTGTCCCCTGTCCAAGGAAAAGGAAAGATGAATATGGAGAGTAAGAAAAAGAAATAAAATGAACTGTGGGAGGCAGAGCATGTTGTACTCCTTACGTAGATTGTTCAAGCCCACCACCTAATAAATAATCATTGAAATGTACATAAATCAATATGTGTTTTTAAAGTGCACAACCAACTTCTCAGGATTTAATTTACATGACTATATATAAACACATGATTCATGTTGATATGAATTGATATAGTAATATCTTTTATTGTCCTATTTATTCATACTGCCATATTCTGTAGAATGCAAGCCACCTTTTGTAAAAGAACTCTCTCTCTCTTTTATTTTTCCTTTTCCTCACCAAGTTGCTTTCCCTGCTGGAGCCATCCAGTAAAATAATAATAGCATTATCTTACATATCAACTTGTTTAATGAACGAATTGGAATTCCCATTATAATTTTTATTATTTATTAAACTCACATACAATCTTAACAAATTAATAAATCTCACTGAAACTCCAGTTTGAAAAATTTTGAACAGTAATACTATACAGAAGAATACCGTTTAATTTATATATGCAGTGCAACGCGCAATTTACAAATTAATTCTGGAGCACTATATACTTATTTAATGCTGTCGGTACCATAAAAACTTTTTTAACATAAACCAGCTCTATACTGGTGTTAATTTTTTTTTTTTATCACTTCTAATGCATATATAAAGACTCACATTAATGAAACTACACTTCATGTAATGTATTACAGTCTCTTATATTTAATTTATATCATCCTTAGTAGCTATTTATGTTGTCGTTTTCATAAATTTAAAAATTCAGTGTTCATGCTTAAGATTAGAATTGATTTATTGTATATTCTAATCATGCTTAGTGTCTCAAGTAGTGTCGTGGATGATTCTCTTTATATAAGAAAAAATCCATCACATAAAATGACAATTCATTCTTTCATAATCTACATAATTCTTAGTGGAGTATATCTAACTTATATGTTGATTGAAACATAAATTTCTTATATCCTATTCATTGCTATTCTAAAAATATCCTCGTTTGTTCTTGAATTGAAATATATTACTTGGTCTCCTTCCATGTACTGTTTTTGTATTCATTTTAACTTATTTTGTTTTTGATTGTGACTATCCTATAGGACCCCAGTATTGGACTGTAGTTCATTGTAGTGAATGCACTTTGATCTTCAACAAAGTTATCCAGTTTTTCACTTTTTCCATCTTGAGCCATCATTTCATATAGCAGTGCATTCATGTATGCAGTCATCAATATTGGAGACCACCGACATCTATGTTTTAGCTCTATAGGATATTCAAAGTTATTATTTACCTTGTCTTCTGTGGCATTTGTTATTTTTCGAGAAATGTGGCACAGATGAAAAGGGTGGTGTCCTAGACACACGATGTTTTTGTTTTTTGCTGTTTTAAGTGGCAATATTAGTCCAAAGTATTGTGACAGACACAGACGGGTTGGAGCTGGGGAATTATGGCTGTATGCCCTTCCTAACGACTTTGATGAGCTCGATCTCAGGGTCTGCAATACGCAAATTGTTTGTTTTTTAAGTTGTTTAACAATAATTTTTCTTTCTCTGTCTTTAGGATGACCGTTACTTCATATCAGGTGCTCTCGATGGTAAATTAAGGCTATGGAGTATTCCTGACAAGAGGGTCGTCTTATGGAATGAAGTGGGAGGACAGCCTAATCTCATCACTGCAGCTAATTTCTGTCAGGTTTGTTTTACTCTGAGATACATTACGGAAATATACAGTATTCATCAGAGGTAATGCAATGTGTTTTGTCATATGAGGCCTTGGGTTTGAGCAGGACAAAAAACTTGGGAAATGCAGTTAAAAGTTTTGCAACATCCAAAATGTCCTATCATTGAGACTATTGATAAACAAGGATTTTCAGCCGTATTTCCAATTGAATTTTGAGATTTTGAGCTGATCTCAGGGAAAATATAGTGGTGAAAGAATAAAATGCTCTAAATAACTGCATATCGGCTGCGATGGCACTTGTACCAGTTTCCTGACCCATGGCCTCACTTTTCCTCAAAAGGGATGTTACAATAGTAGCATGATGTTCTGCAAAACCTTTTAAATGTTGTACTTCTCATATTAATGTTCAATACTACACAGAAAGTGTTTCCTATAATTTGGTAACTCTATTGATAATATGGATCCCTCTTACAGAATGGAAAGTTCACTGTTGTGGGAACATACGATGGTAGATGTATATTTTACGAAACCGAACAATTGAAGTATTTTACTCAGATTAATGTCCGTTCTACAAGAGGCAAAAATGCCAAAGGTCGGAAGATTACTGGTATTGAACCTTTACTAGGAGAAGATAAGGTAAGAAACTTGTCCCAGTTGTTTTATTTAGAGTAGAGAAAGTACTTTTGGATATTAAGTTTATTTTTACTCATTGATTTATAATAGGGATCTTCCATAACATACTCTTATAGGACATGGTCATAATAATTATGCATATTTTTATTTGTCATATTTTGTCTACCATATGAAAAATAACATTTTGGTGTGTTGGCCTTTAGATGGCTAGACATATATGTCAGTACCATGGGGGCTTAAATAAAAGTGAAAGCTGTAACAAGAAAATAAGGGCTTTAGTTTGGATGATAGCTGAATTGGCTGTTCTACTTATTTTAAGCCAACATGAATTCTACAAAATAGGGAGGAGGTCGATTACACTTATGAACTCATGCCTATATCTAGGGCATACTTCTTTGAGGGCATACTCACTTGTTGTCCAACATTGGGGTAAGCAACCCAATATACATTGCAGATTATTTAACAGATGCCCGTAATGTCATCATTTTTATTTCAAAATAACTGCAGCACCCCTAAAACTATAGATGCCATCTCCAATGGCAAAGTGTTTCTATTTTGATAACGAGGCTTGAGGTTGCAATCCATTGAAGGACATTTTAGGGTAGTTCATATGGTACATCTATATGATTTTTTTTAATGTTTTTTGTGTCACTGTTACTCTTCATTTGGGGGTGAACATAGATGGATTAAAGCTGGGAAATTAAGTCTGGATGCCCTTCCTATCACGCCATTCCGAACTCAAACTTAGGACCAGCAACTCCATAGTCGAGGTGACGGATAAAAAAAACTAGCTATACAGCATGATATTCTATCCTGGCATAATGTAGTATGTGTCACTATAATTTGCCTAAATGCTAACATCCTTAGAATCAAAGAGAAAGCATACTGCCTGTCCTATATAATGCATTACACTGTTACGGCTAAAAAGACTAAAGGAACTACATTCTTAGCAATCCCTCTCAGAAATTTGAATAAACATCAGATACTCTAGGTCTTTTATTGTAGATAGGCATCCGACTACACTATACTGTAGTGCTCATGTATAAAAAAAAGCGAATTAAGTTAGAATTGGATGGATGGATTGGATGGGATAGGATAGGAGGGGGAATAACAGTGACGGCATCGAGTGAACTCTCTTATTCAGGGTGTCATCACTGAGGAGAGGGGGATAAAGGATGGGAAGGATTGGGGGTATAAGCACGAAATTTAAGGAAGTAAGAGATGAATAGAGAGGGGCAAACCCTCGTGCTAAGTTTTAGTTAAGTATACTTTAATAGCAGCTCAACATGACTCCCTTCAGTTATAATTTAAGAATTTATAGGGAGTTTTTGAGATTTACTTTATCTAGCATAAATAGGTTCTGGTGGATTTCCTGAAAAAATTAGAGAAACTCTTCTCCACCAGACATGGTCACTGATAAATTCGTAATTTAAAGTGTTTAAACCATTAGTTTCTTGAAGAAATTCTTGAAAGTCGACTTCCATTTTACCCCAGGTTTTAAGTTAGAATTTGGATTAAGCAAAGAGAAGAGGAGTTTCATATATTTATTGTTTGTGTGATGCAAACGTTCTAGAAAATTTCGTGTTTTCTACAATAATGCCAGTTTCTGGAATTTTCTCTTTGCCAAATTAGTCACAACTATTATACAAATAGTGAAAAGACAACAAAGTGTCATCCTACTCTACCAGTTGTTTACAGCAACCAAATTTATGGAGGGAAGGAATCCAGCCTAATTCTTTTACCCCTTTTAGTTGCTGCCATTGACGAATAGGTCATTAAAGTGTAGTAGTATTTTTTGCCTCTGAAGGGGAAGGGGCAAGAATACCTTTATCAGAAAAGTTGGCTAAATGGAGCCAAACGAGGAGACTGGGAATCCTCTCCCTTGTATTCTCCTCCCACATAGAGTCAAATTTATTGCTATGACTCAGCCACCCCCTTAAAAGGTGGGGATTATGACTTATGTATATACTTATGAAACTATTTTTGACATCAGTCTGGAAGTTCATACAATAATTTCTGGACTTCTCTTATCACAGGTACTTATAACTAGCAATGATAGCAGAATACGATTATATGATTTGCGGGATCTTAATCTCTCTTGCAAGTACAAAGGTTACTCCAATATGTCTAGTCAAATTCGAGCAGGTTTTAGGTAAGATATGTAACATGTATAGCATACAATGCAATTATACCAGTGTACTAAAAAATCACTATTTCTGGATATAAAGTGTAAGCAGTCATAAGTATTTATTATTTTTAATTTATAGGTAATTAGCAGATTAATAAAAAAAAATTTATTATACAGTATACAACATTGTAATAGATATAATCCATACTTTGTGTCAATTGTTCTTGATACGCAAGATACTTTCCTTCCTATTGACGTATTGTCATATTAGATGGATAAAAATATGTTTATGTGTATGAAATTTATGTTTACTAAATTGTCCTATGGTTTTCGCAGCCATGATGGGAAATTCATAGTTGCGGGAAGCGAAAATCAGTGTATATATATTTGGAAAACTCATCATGATTACTCAAAGTTTTCTTCTGCAAGAAGAGATAGAAATTATTATTGGGAAGGAGTAAAAGGTAAGCAAAGACATAATTAATCACCTGACCAGAGAGTTTTATTGTTTGATATTTTATGTATCACTATTAATCTCCTTGCGAATGAAAATGGACACAGGCAAGTTGTATCAAGAGAATGCATGCTGGATGCCTTTCCCAGTACCCTGCGGTGGGCTTGAACACAGGTTTGTCACTTCCAGGGTCGAGTGCTTTAACTGGGAAGAGATAGTGAAATACTCATGGATTTTTGTGATGTCCCTTATTTTGTAAAGAAACCAGAATTGTCAGGACCAAATACAGTGATGCTGTAGACTTAAATTTCATTTACACTGGCTGATACACTTCAATATTGACAAAAATATTTATCTAAGAGTGACCTTTAACTGATGCCTTAAGTAAAGCTTACAAAATCTTATAGTCTGTTTAGTTAGAATTCACAAACTAATACTTTATAAGTTTGTGACAAACAACAGGATTTCAAGCACTCACAAATTCTTTAAAGAACAGCCACTTAATATATTATTGGTTACAGTTCATAAAACTAGGATGGGCGAGAATGGGGGGTTGCCATGAGATGAAGTGGTGGGGGTAAATCAACCTTGGCTGTCGGGTCTCGAGACAGACTATCCTTGCCCACTTATCCTGTGGATGACCCAAGCATTGTGATGGGGGAGAATTGTGGCAGCCTTTTATCCCCAAGGAGCTCAGGGGAGTGATTGAGGTGAATTTGTGTGCTTTGCCTCAGCCTCCCCCTAAACAAGTAGGATTGTTGCCACTGTATGCATGTGTATGTACAGTTTATTTGTATCTTTTTATCCTTTTCAGCTCACAGCGCAGTTGTAACTTGTGCCGTATTTGCTCCCCATCCTGAACTAGTTTTTAATTTTATTGAGCAACAGCAAGAACTTCTGAATAAAGCAGATGAACAAGACCCACAACAACAACAGCCTACAACAAAGGAAAATAAAGATAGTGGCACAACGAATAAAGGGTTTGTATAGTAAAATAATAAAAAATATATATATATATATATATATATATATATATATATATATATATATATATATATATATATATATATATATATATATATATATATATCTAGTAATCCCTCGCTATATCGCGGGTTTTTATGGCGAGCATATGTATTTTATATCGCAGATTTTCTGGGTATATCGCTGGAATCCACGACATGTGGAAATAAATTGTGTTCTGTATCCTGGGGTCTGATTGGCTTTTTGATCAAAGCATGATTCTTCCAGCATCTTCCATTCTCTCGCCTCACCCATTCAGTTACTCGTGTGCGTCTGTCGCGTTGTGCCTCTTAATACGTTGTGCTTGTGTTTTTTGTGAAACTTTTGCTATATTTCAACCCCTCCGCCCAAGTGTCCTTCATCTTCTAAAGCTTCTGGTATTGAGCCTAAGCGGCAAAGGAAGATGTTGACAATAGCAGATAAGGTAAAACTATTAGATATGCTGAAGGAAGAAACAGTGACAGCAACTCCCATTACCATGCTCTTCTCTCGCAAAAAGCAGCCGTAAAGCTGTCATTGGCTGTGCAATATGTAAATGTCACCACGTCATTCACGGTAAGCTTACCTATCACGTTCATATAGCTTTACACTTACGCGCTGTTATTTATGGTAAACTTCCTGTCACTCATATAAATTTACGCTTGTGCGCTGTTATTAATAAAGTAAAGGGCGAGTTGTTAACAGTGCAGGGAGGGTTTATAAAGGTAAAAATAAATGTAAAAGACCTGTAATAAATATGGTGCTGCTACTTAGCGGATTATCACCTATCGCAGGTGGTCCCGGAATGTAACACCCACAATAAACGAGGGATATATATATATATATATATATATATATATATATATATATATATATATATATATATATATATATATATATATATATATATATATATATATATATATATATATATATATATATATAAAGCTCCCCTACTTACAGAAAACCGAGTTACAAACAACAACCTACCCATTATATAACTATGTATTACTGTAATGCATTATTACGTTATATCTACTGTATTGAAATTCATTAATGCTGTATACTTTGTTTTATGTAGTAGTTAAATGTCTTTAGCCAAAGTACTGTACAGTACTGCATATATATGTACTGTACTGTATAATACTTTTTATTACCTAAACACAACTTAAGAATAATTCTACTTCCGAATGGACTTCTGGAACCTCACTCGTTCGTAAGTTGGGGAGTTTATAGATTTTTTTTCCCTTTGGTTTTAAACACCAAGATAGCCCTTGCAGGAGAAGGGGCTATATGTATCGGAAAATTATATGTATTTTTTATTTGTGACCGGGGAGATAGTATTCCACCAATGTATACATAATGTAGGAGTTAAATAGAACGTAAAGGAAAGTGAAGCAGATAGCAGTCCATTCCTCATATTTTTATTTTACCCCAAAACTGGTAGAAAAGTGAGGATATGCACAGAGATAACCAAAATATGTTCAAATTCCTAAAAAACTGCAGGAGTAGTGGTAAAACTGAACGTGAAGGATATTGTAATGGCTGTTTTTAGGAAGGGGGAAGTAGCTGTGGACTGATAGACGGCATGCAATGTTTCATACTATAAAGGCAAGAGAGAGAAAAGATAGATTATTGTAAGAACTCATTTTGCTAAGTATCTCAGGATGTTTGTAGATACTTGTTCTTACAGAACCATCAGTCAGCTGGGAATGAACAGTTCTGGGTCAATTAAGGTCAAGGCTGTGTAGACCAAGTGATTACCTTGTAGGGAATGGGTTAGAGATACGTAATATGCTATGTTGTACAGTTATAGATGTGTTATAAAAGTATGCTGAATACCTGAAATGAATAAGGGAACCAATTAATTTATGATTTAAATATAATGGATATTATAAAGAGCTATAGGTAATGTTATAGTAAGAGCGGTGGAAGAAGGAAGGCAGGAATTGGGAAATTAACATGGTTTGCTCATGACACTACCTTTGAAGCTGTCCAAGAGACTGATGAAGTTTGAATGGCTTTGTTGTAGGAAGATGGTATGTTGATGAACTGCTGTAATTGTGAGTTGCGATATATATATATAAATGAATGGTAAAATTGTATAGTATTTGAGTATAATAACAAAGAATTTAGGTATTAATCATCAATAAATTGGTAGCCATGGAAAGAGAGTAAGCAGAAGGGGCAAAGTTGAAGGGACTACCCAATAGGGTGAGGAAGAAAGTGTACCAAAATAGACCATGATTGGATTGTGTGAGGAACTAACCACACCCACAGTAATGTAGAACTTTGAGAAATGGGCTCTTTATATATTCTAGAGCCTAAGAAGAATCTGGATGGATGCATTGAGAAATGAGTTTGAAGTGTATGAAGAAAAAAAAAAAGTGTGGAGAATGTTGAGCAGAGATAGCATGTCTGCTTTATAAATCAAGATAGGATGGATAAAGGGACTAGAGGGTTTACAGAGTAAGTGAACTATAGATATGACAAGGAGGAGATGGAAGTATCAAATGTCTAAGAGAAGGATCCCGAACTTGAAGAAGGTTAAGTGTGCAAGAAACCGAATGGATTGGTCGAGTACCTGATAAGACCAGGTCACAAAGAACCTGAAGCCTTATTTTTTGTAACATGCAGAGGCATGGACTTTATGTTTTCAACATATATTTGGATGAATATGCAATTAATTATCACATTTATGAGTGGTTTTTCCCTATGGTTGTAGCCTCCATTCTGACTAGTGGATAGAAAAGGCATCATTTATGGAAATAATTATTCCTGGACTTAAGAAAGATTACTAACTTTTTATTGTCAGTGCTGTAGGTGGTGATTAAGAGTGATGGGGAGGCTGTTTTGGGCAGTTTCTATCAAACTGGCTTTTTTCCTACTGCAGAAATACTTAAAAAAAACAGTGAAGTTTGTCATAGTCTTACGCGTTCTTTTATAAACGTATAAAAGAAGTGTTCTGTTATAAGTATGAAGCCCTGCATATTAATTATAGTAGTTATGATGAACTTGTAGAGCTTCATCGTACGCTGACAAACTTTGCTGGTTATAAGTAGTTCTGTAGATGGAAAATAGCTAAGGAGGTAGAGACTGCCTATGATAGCCTTCCCATCTCCATTACTCACCTCGTACAACACTGACAATTAGAAGGTAGTCATTTTTCGAAAGTCCAAAGAGTAATGATATCCATAAATGATGCCTTTACTAACCACTAAAGTCAGAATGGAGGACCACAACCAAAAGAAATATAAAGAGAGGAACACTACACATATATGTCATAGTTATCTGCACATTCGTCCAAAACAAGATAAACACATATGTTACAAAGTCCTTGCTGAGCTTCAGGTTCCTTTGGTTAACTCCTGTCTTACCAGGCACTCTGCCAATTCATTCTGCCTTGCACTCTTAACCTTGTTACTGTCAAGGATTCTTTTCCTGGACAAAACATCAATCATTTGACCCTTCCATCTCCTTGTCACTTCTCTAGTTCACTTACCTGCCACATGTAAACCCTAGAGTTCTTCATCCATCCTATCTAGGTTCATAAACCACCCGTGCTATCTGCTTAACTCTTTCTATACTGTAATTTTTCAGCCAGCACTTCTTGTTCATTTCTCAGTGCAACCAGCCAGATTCTTTTTAGGCACTATAACATATATACTCAAATGTTCAATATCCTAAGTTACTAAACCTAAACAAGACCTGTTTTGGTACACTTTCACACCATATTGGTGGTTTCTGCAACTTTGCCCCATTTTATTTTCTTTCCAGGGTTAGTGCTTGCTTGAATATACTGTACTCTCAATTTCCTTGTCATTATAATCAAATACTAAACCATATAACTGAATATATTTCTCAACTCGGCATTACAATATTTCGTTAAAATACCCAAAATCCTTCTCCAAACAGCCATTCAAACTTCACCAATCTCTTAGACAGCTTCAGTGGTAATGTCATGAGCAAATATCAAGTTATTTTCCCAATTCCTGCCTTCCACCACTCTTACCTCTACTTCTCTCATTAAACATCCAACATATATGAACCATCACAGTGACATGACATACCCTTGCTCAAAGGCCAAGCATTTTTGTTCCTGACCTATTGAATATTCACTGCTTCCCTTATCAAGTCATTTTATAATATTCGGTGACCTTCATCCTACTTCAACCTCTGCAGAACTTAGGATATTACTTTCCTATCCAGTCATGTCTTCCAATTCCATGACTGCAATATACAGAGGCATTTCTTTTTCACCTATCCTCATCAAGGTCATCACAATCTTGACCTTACTTAAACCAGCATTGTTCATGCTCAGCAATTGCCTTTATAAAAACTATCATCTACAAACAGTCTGGGATACTTAATAGAATGACTTCTTATACTTACAATGATCCATCTTGTCTCTCCACACGTTTGCACTTCGAAACTATGCATGCTATCTGTTACTCTACAGCTAATATACCCCCTTCATAAGAGCAGCTATTACAAATATCCTTCACAATCAGTTTCATAACTACTTTGCACTTCTTTAGGAGCTTTGTAAAGATTTTATATACAATTGTTTCCTTTCCATGTCTTCTTATCATGGGCTCTTTTTACTTCATCTGTATCCTCCCAATCAAACATTTGCAAAACACATCCCTTGGATTTCTTTTCAACAATTCATCAGCCCACTACTTTTCAAAGAATATTTCATATTTTCCAAATATGCTGCCACAGCAAGATGAAGGCAGAAGGGACCTCTCTCATCAGTTAGTTTGTGGCTAGGAAAGGACAATGCTGATATCCCCACAATCCTTTTCCATTTTGTTGTCTCTTGTGAGGTGAAGAATATACATCTTGGATTTGTTTTCCTTCATCACCTAGAAAAAATATGACGACATATCCTCAAAAAGCTGTCAAAGTAGCCACAAACCGTGACATAAGCGGGATTTTCAACTCCTGATTATATACCCTGCGTGTCCTCACCTCTACTAACCGTTTTTAGATGAGATGAAAATATGAGGATGGACTTTCAGCTCCCTCACTAATCTGTACTTTGTAGTTGCCTTCAAAATCATGTTTACATAGGTGGAATGTTTTTTTTTTTTTTCTGGACCACCACTAAAGCAATGTATATGTGTTTTGAAAGTCCCTCCCTAATTTGATCTTCAGTTTAATTTCCAGGTCTTTGACCAATGATGCCTTGTTCTCTTGCTAGCTCATAAACTCTAGAGCAGAGGTGTATAATTACTGCTTAGCAAGATGCTTTTCAGCCTGTTGTTAAAGTGCAGCAATGATTACGGACAACATTATGCACTGGATAGGAAAACCATCATCAGCACCAACTGGGAGTTATGGAAACTAGATTAGTAAAGGACAAACCCCAGTCAGAAAGACCTCGAAGTAGGTGTAGTGAGAAGATTATAAAAATTGTACAGATGTTTGTACAGAAGTCAAGGAAAGTCCATTCAGCAAGGAGCTGCGGAACAGAACTTCAGCACTAAATCTTGTATGGCTACAGCTTTAGGTCACACCACAAAATCTGTTAGTCAGACGTCACACTGTTGTTCATCTCTGCAGCTGCTTGCCGACTGAACTTTCCTTTACTGCAAATAGATGTCTTGCAAACAGTTTTCACATTCTCCCCACTTCAATTTCTTCCTTATTGTGGTTAATCCTTTACAGATCCTTCAAAGCCTTATGATGGGTGTCGACAATAATTTTCCTATCCGGTGCATAACGCTGTCCATAACTGTCTAGAATCATCTCTGAACTTTGACCACATCTGCTGTAGTTAGCATTGTAGCAGATGAAAATAGCACAAAACTTCTAAAGTAGACGGCAAACAAAGCACAAAACTTCTAAGTAGACGGCAAACAATTTTCAATGCTTAAGATTACCATAGGATGAACGTCAGTGATCGATAACCTGCATAGAAAATTGATAATCATATTAAGGACAAACTCCTCTAAACACTGTACTTAATACAGTATAGTTGTTGCTATCCTGCTAGCCTGAGTAGCATTTGAATAATATATGCATAAGGCTTTTTATTTATACTTTGAAGTTCTAACGAAAAACTTATGATTTGCATAACAGAAGAATTTGAAACTACTTTCACTCCCATTAAATACTGCTTCTTCGAGTTTGTCCTAAAAATGTTCACGATATTTTCTTCAATGTCATTTAGATTGTTTATGTATTACAGATTTTAATAATAGATCTTTTATTCCAGGTATGTGCTAGTATCGGCAGATTTTAACGGATGTATTAAAGTGTTTTTAAAGAAGGAGAAACCTAAGCATTCTTCATTGCCAGCTTCGGCCTTAGCATAAAATTCCTAGTCTATTAGTCTTTTGTATATTCATTCCGGATGACTATTTTTCATATTTTGGTGAGAAACTTCAGTCCTTGAGCATTTATTGTGGAATACAGAATATGAAGAGTGTGTGCATACAGTGTAACACTTCAGTCATATTTTGAATACTACTTATATTTGAATCCGTGAATTTTAATGCAGTTTATATTACAAGGAAAATAATGGGAGCCAGTTTGGTATGGTATAGTTTTTTGATGTGAACGATGACAGTGCATGGAAATAAAAGATATGCTCGAGAGAAATAATGCATAATGTAATATTTAGTCAAAAAACCAAATGAAAGCTAGACATTATATAATATGATTTAGTTGTAAATCTACAGTCTCTATCATATCATTTTACTCTTGTAAACCACGTTATTTTTATTACAGTTGTTCAGTTACCTTTTTCCCAACAATATAAAAAATAAAAGTAAAGGTAATTGTGTGACACGGTCTTTTAATTTTATCTTGTATCCTAAATACACTTATGCAATTGGCTCTTTAGACTGAAAGCTGGACAAACATACTTAGCATATTTGCAAGATGATCTGAGGGAGGCAGAAGATATTGCCCTTTGGGTATCTCAAGCAGGGTTGAGGGAGGATATGTGGCATACCTTTATCCCCAAGGATCTAAGAGGAATAATCGAAGTATGTTGGCTTCTGGTGAATGTGTGCTTTGACTCAGCCATCCCCCTAATGAGGGGGATTGCAGCCACTATATGTATATGTCAAGCTTGCACCTGAAATATGACTTCTTTCTCCATACTAGAACAAACAATTTGGGGCACAGAAGTAAGAACTGATTAAGTTCAGAATATTGGCTAGGTAATAACCACTATCTAGAAATCAACTACTACACCAAAGATGATCACATCTACAACCTTCTTGAACTGACATGTCATGTTCATATCTTGTCTGTGTTTAATATGGTTTTAAATGAACTTAGTACTTGGTCCTACGAAAAGAAATTACTTAATGTAAACCAGTTAAATAATTAACATGTCCAAGAGTACTATTACTTCTGCTGGTTATACTAGAGTGCAGGTAACTCTGATCAGCTTCCAGTAAAGAACAGAAGTGTTTCATGAGCTGCAACTAGCCTTAACGACATCATCTTGTGTAATACATTTATGAAACATCCCAAGTGCATCATCTATTTCAACCAATGATTTTATTAACCTGGAGTGGCAGTGTCTGACACATGGGTTCACTCTCAAAGTTGCAAATCAAAAAGAAGAGGCATACAAATTCAGAATGCCACAACCAAATCCTGGCCCTAGGGAGAGATTTCAGTCACTAGAGCACTTACCTCATCTCTTAACACAAAATTTTCTACATCAAGAAATGATTCACGACATTTCTAAAAATCTTGCTGGAGACACTGACAGCCACCCAGGACCCAACTCCTAATGCACACAACCAACATGCTCCACACCCATCACTTCGAGCCAACACTCAATTCAGTTTTCTGCAATTCATGCAGCAATTGAACCCATTTACCTGTGCAACATGTACAGACATGAAATGCTAAACAAATAGCTTGATCAACTCAAAATACTCCCAGCACCCTCCTTCAAACTCGTCTCCTATTCCCCTCTCCTTCCATACCCCATCCCTTCCAGTCTGTCCATTCATCAAAATCCCAAACAATCATTACAACCATCTACTACTGCCTCTCCCCCACTTACACCCCTCCTAATCTCCTGCAGCAGCACTTACTGTGCACAATATCAATATTCTACAATTTTAACATAGAAGGCATAAACACAAAAATAAAGAACACAATTCACTTAACAACACAATGTAATCTAACAATAAAAACTACACAGAACACATAAAACACCCACATTCCATAACTTCACCACCATTAGACAAGACTATCGGCAGCAGTGGACTCCTTCAATTACAATATGTCATCACTACTCCTAACAGCATCCTGGATGGTGACTTCGACACCAAGACAGCTGTTTGGTTTGTTGACAACCCTGACAAAGAAAGAGGGTAGGTAAGACAAAATCAAGCAGAACACCTTTTTATCCTACAAAACATTCATGAACACATATTCCCTACAATGCCAACTTCCTGCAGTCATCTCCAACGAATCTCACCCCTACAACATTATGGCAGGAGGTCAAGTCTGACCACCTTCCAATCATCATCACCTAAGCAAGAACTACCCCAGCTCTTCACAGACATACATCATATACAAAAACGCCATATGGGAAGCTTTTAGAACGCCCATCACAAATATAATCAGTACTGTACACTCTTTTAATAAAATTCAAAAAGCAGATAAATTACACATCCCTAGACATAACAGAAAAGGATACTACCCCAATTTCATACCAGAAACTCAAAACCTCACCAGATAATGCAATACATTAAAGAATTTACCAGCATCCCACACAACACTGGACACTCATCCCAAATACAAGCACTTCATAAATCAGCACTGAAATACTAGAACAATCATTACCTGAAAATTCTTGATCACAAAAAATACACCAACAAACTCTAGAAATTACTAAACACCCTTACACTATCCAACAGTAACACAACAAAATCATATGCTGCCATCACAACAACAGACACTATTGCCTCAAACAAATGACAGGCATATACCTTCATCAACCATTTCTCTCATGTCGGTCATCTTCACCCCCACTGCGACAACCAATGTGTAATTAGATATATAAGAGACAGTTTCCTACTGGCCCAGATTGTGAACCTTTCACTAACCATCAGACAAAGCACACTGCCAACAACCAAGCACTCATCTGCCCATGGCCTTGACAAAATAAGCAACATACACCTTAGACACCCGAGATCACAAGTCATACAAGCACTCACTAACATTATACTAACATGACACAATACCTAACACTTGGAAGCATGATGTCATTATCACAATCCCAAACCCAACCAAAATTTCATGCTCCCATCCTCACAGTGTCCCATGACACTAGTCTGCACTCGCTTCAGTCATCATACAACTAATACTGCAAAATATTACAACCAACATTCCTTTAGTCCAGTCACAACACTCCATAAATAAACTTCCAACAGACCTGACACAAAGCAAATATTGTGTTATCAATTCAGCTAGGACAGCACATAGGACACTTTGTTACATTATAAGTAAATACAATTTCCAATAAAATTATGCACAATAACAAAAAGTATGCTGGCCAATTACCTTCTCAGACAGGTGTGCACTCACAATTATCCCTTAGTCATCAAACATCAGTCTTTACAGATGGACTCCCTCAAGGATCTAGTTTATCACCTACACTCTGAGGCGTCAGGTCGAGGGTTCGCACCCCATCACGGTCTGAGGTTAGCAAGGGCATGCACTCATGCACTCAGGGTAAGGATTACATCTGCCAAAACAAGTCCTTCGCAAGAAGGCAACCGTCCTAGCCCTTGGCAGAAAAGGGAGTCCGTGACGTAAAACTGGAACAACAACTCTGTAACCTATACATGCACAATCTACTCACACCACACTCAGGTACACATGGCTTCCTATGCAGACAACATAACACTCACAAGTACGCGTCAATCCCAAACTCAGCAGCAGACCACCTCCAGCCTTACCTCAACATACATGGTTCACCACAGACTTATATTGGTCCCAGTCAAATCCACAATTACTCTCCTAACAAAAAGGATAGCAGAATACCGTCAAATCCCACACCAAGACACCTTAAATCCTTGGTATAATATACGATACATCAGTTGCATTTAAACAACATGACAAACATAAAAAACAAACTAAGTCTCAATGCCCTCAGTTCACTAGCCCTTACTACATTTGGACACAACAGAGAAACCTATAAAACAATATTCAAACAATGTATACTCTTACTAATGGAATATGCAATCCCTGCTTTGGCTTATAATCACATTAAAGCACACCACAGTATCCTACAGACAATACAAAACAAGGCACACATTTACCACATCTACACACCAAAAACCTAAGTCCTCAATGTCAAAGTTCATTTTGACATGATACCCACAATACTCGCTGCAGCCTCCATAAACCAACTCCATTCACTACACTACATGGTAGAATTCTCACTCACACCAAGGAACATTAAAACAGCACTTTAGCACACACTTATCACATAAATCCTGTCATCTCTTCCCCCTCACCCACTCCAAACCCGACTTCGCAAATATATCCACACCCAGTTAACTTGCCATTCCATCCAGACACTCAATGACAATGCAGCTGCATGTATAACCTCACAACATCCATCCTCTCGAATCATTCTTTCCTAATGAAGACAAGACTTCACCTGGCCAGGTTGCGATGTGGGCACCACCCTGCCCTTCTGAATTATAAGAGGCTGGACAACTCATAAACTAAAGCATATAAAGGAAGAAAACCTGCACACAATCACATATGCTATCATCATAATGTACACTCCCTGAGAGCTCTGTGGGAAATTCCAAGATCGGCAGCGGCCTTCCTCAGGTACTCTGGGGTGCTTGGTCAGGAAGTTTAGGGAACAACAGCGACAACCAATGATATATATATATATATATATATATATATATATATATATATATATATATATATATATATATATATATATATATATAATATAAAAAAAAAAAAGGTGAACTTTTTCAAGTTTTACATTATAGAAGACGACATTTTCATGACAAATTTGCATAAAAGTTTCAAGGACCATAATATGAGAGAGTAACTGTCCTTGGAATACCTTATTTATATAATTTATGAAAATCATTACATAATTGAGAATAGTCTGAACCATTAAAACAAATAAACATATTTTTCTAAACAAAAAACTAAGTAGGTGTTAAGGTATTCAACTAATAAAAAGTCATTCATGAGATTCCCATATTTATTTTTGTTCGAGACCAAATATGTGAATATGCCATTTTTATGCTCAACTTACGACCAAGTACTGCTACACCTGTTGTAATGCATACAATTTGTATAGTATTAGTACTTAAATATTAATTACGATGCTAATCAAACCATTATTAATATGATAAAAACAAGCATTACCTTTACAAAACTGCAAACTATACTACGTATTCATCCAGCTGAAACGAGTCCTGAAGGAAAGGTCCTAAAAATTAATTAAATTAAATTATCATATTTTAAAAAATACAGTCTGGGTGACAAGCTTACTCTGCTCCAAGGCCATTATAATCTGCTGCACAAAAGTCAGAAAAACTCACTTTTTTATTCCTACTTAGTTTTAGCAACCACATCACTGACTTCAAACCTTTTTCTCAACGCACTTTTCACAAGGTTCAACAACTGCCTGAACAACAATCGAGCTCACGGTCTCACAGCAAGTACAATCCTAACACACCAGCACACTGTCATGAGCAAACTAATAAAACTATCCAAGTCAAGTGTTTGAGGCAAATCTTCACTTAAAATTCATTAAAATATATTTTACATAATGAGCTATTAATTACACTTTCAGGTTATAACTTTAAACTCTGCTTTCATTTACACCTATGTTACATAATTTTCAGGACACAATAACTTCTGAACACTGGAGATAAGAATATGTCACAGAAATATTGGAAGAACTATCCAAACACTAAGAAGAATAAGATTTCACAAGCCTCAGATTTTTTTTATTTATTTAAACAATTTAAAATTTGTGGTGAATATTTTTCATGGTAAAGCCATTTCGTTTGAGGTATTCTATACACTTCCATAAGAACTTATGTACATGTACGTATGGAAAAACACCAAGTTTCGTAAGATATATGAAAGAAGCACCGGTAAAAATGGAACTGTATCCTGATTTTATTTTTTTTTTCACTGCACTTCACAAACCCCAAATTGGATCTTGTAAAATACTATATACTGTATATTAAAAAAAAAAAAAAAAAAAAAGTGTATCAACTGACCCTTCTTTCCTCCCTCATTAAACAGCTTTCCAGTATGACACAGTATGTACAGTACTGTACTTCAAGAAAACTATATAAAAATAAAACACCCAGCTGAAAAGATATGGAAAGGTATGAAATTCCATTGCACTGCTACTTAAGAAACACAATTAGTTATACTTCCAGGAAATGTACGGCGACCGTATACCCCCACAACAAGAGTACGAAAAGGCAAAAGAAACCTTTTCACCAATCTAATCACAATTTTAATTTTTCCACGACCCCTCAAACTGCCACAATTAATGACCAATTTTCTACACTTGAATAATGACATTAGTGGAGCATAGTGCAACAACACACTTAAACATGCATGCGCTTATATAGATAGTTTCCTAGCTCTCCAATCATGTAGTATTCATGACATGCCCCTAAACACTGTAAAAATATAGTAGCACTTAGTACACAATACTATTTTGTTATAGTGCAGAGAGGGAGACTATCATCCTGCAAATAGCATATCACTGGCAAGACACTGGGGAAAATTATCTAACACAGCACTGTTTTTGAATGAATCTTTCTATTGATCAAATAATTTTTAATTATTCGAATAAGCCCATGTTCATCAGGCAAAAAACTCTAATTCCAACATTTCCAACTAGAGAACTGTTAAAATCTGAAACTGCACTGATTTTACTACGAGGATCAACCAATATGACGACACTGAGTTTTAGAAATTCTTGATGTTTTTCCCCGACCTGAAAGCTGTAATGGAAATAAAGTCATTAAAAATCCTAACTGCTCAGGCCAAAAGGGAGAATGCATCACGAGGTTAGTCTTTTAATACAACATAAATTTAAAAATGGAACTGAGGAGAACATTCTAATTTCCAATAGAAAGGATACGAGTCTGCTATATTCAGCAACTATATTTTTGACTAATATTTATTAAATTTGTTTACCATTTGTTATATGAAGTATCTAAAATTCAAAAAATTAAGATATAAAAAGGAAATCGCATGTAATGACACTAAGGCTAAGAGAAGGAACCACTAAGCTTTATTTTAATCAATAATGTTTATTAACATTTTAGCAAATTTTTGGACAAGGTGCTTGCTTCCAATAGCTGAAATTGTATTGCTTATATGATGCATATAACTTTTCCTGTATATCCAAAAGGTGCATAAGAAAAGACTAACCTCAATAGAGTATGGAAATAAAAAGCTGTAAGCTTAATGATGCCCGTTAATAATGTATATATAATGGGGTTGAGGGGGGATAATTCGGAAACATGCAAGTTCACTTTGTTAACACTTTTAATTACTGCTAATTCTTTGGGATAACTATAACAATGTTATACTAAGTAATCGATAAACAAGAGAAAAAATGGAAATAATGCCAACTGTAATTAATCTACAGACTATAATATTGTCTCAAAATATACAGAAATGTGCAAAAAATGCAGGTTTCCAAGGGATGGAAATTTTGAGCATGAGACATGTAAATGAACTTTAGAGAAGGTGAGATGTAAAGTGGCTAATAACTTCATGCAACAGAATGGTATTGCCTATATCTATATGTAGTTTATCATGAGATATGAACGAATACTACGTGTTGTTATTTCTAGATATATATGGGCAACAAGGAAAAGGTGAAGTATATTTGAAGTTTCAACGACTGTCAAGGAACTGCACTCTTTTATATACGGATTTTAGTCTAATAGCTAACTATTTTGTATTCCAACTAACTAAAAGGATAGTATATACTGATACTTGAAGCATTATATCGTACGAATATCCACAGTGGCACTCCTACAATGCTCCAAGGTCTATCCAGTAACTGATAACGCGTGATCTTTCCTATATTAAGGACATCCCTCCCCCAATCCGAACCCCCAACCCATTGTTCCTGTCAGTCTTCAAGAAAACTGAAGAATTCTGAAATAAGAATGATTATAATTAAAACAACACAATTATGTTTCCATGGAATATGCACTGTACTGAATTCACTTCACACTAATTATGCTTCTTTCATAATACTCACAAACACTTTGTGAAAATTCACGATTCAATGATAAATAAATAATAAGTTAACACCAAACCACTTTTTATTTATAACAAAGAAATAGAAAACACGCACACATCATGTGGCAATATTTTAATAAAAACACATTTTTTACCACTTTTACCAAGTGAAAATATCTGCCATGAAAATACCATCACTAAATAATAAAGAATTATTCAAGAAATAACAATAAATATGAAAACACTCACAAAGCACTGCACAATTTTGATCTCAAGGCACTAGCTTAGCCATGAAAAATACTGAAAACTACAGAAGATATTAATCACTTTATAATATTACCACAAAGCTATTGGACTATGAATATAACGCATTTCACACATGCACAAGCTAACACTTTAGCACAACTATAGGAAATTCTTTCATTCAGTTTTTGAGGCTACACTTTAAATTTCGTATTGAATTACATATGTATATATTGGAAATATCAGGTTATTATTTCATATTCAATATATATATAAAGGCTGAATGCCATTTTCTTATAACTCACATTATTTCTCAACTAAAATGATATCCAAAGAGAAAGCTCACAATATTTAATTATAAATATGTCAAGTTGTAATTTTATTCTTATTACACTCTTAATTTTTCATTAAAAATCCCTAATGTATAACTTTTAAACTGTGAAGAAAACTAACAATTTGTTTTTCATCTTTGAAAAGACACATCAAATTAATAATTTGAAAGTTTGAGTTATACCTAAATAAACTATCACCAAGAGATATCTAAGTTGCAGTTCCTTTCATTATGACAATAACCAAATGATCATCGCGAGTAGTTTCTTCGGTCAGTCCTGGAGAGACACGGTGCAGAAGCTCCAAGGAAAAGGCGCATGGTGGGAAAGCGTACAATACTCCCTGCATGCTTGCTTCTTTGTTGTTACCAGCATTCAATGTGATGACACCAGCTGCTTCCTTCTGTTTAAGGTATGCCACAAGATTACGAAGGGGACGAGTTTGTACCGATGCTTCTTCTGGGGCTTGAGGAGCAGTAGTGCTAGGCAAAGACAGCATGATAGTTGCAGTGGAGGGAGGACTAATACGACGGCTGACATCATCCAGTCGTGACTGATCTAAGCGAAGACGCTGAGTGATACGTAACAGTGGACGAGCCTCTTCATCTTGCATCATGTCCGCAACTTCGGTGTCTCCTTCAATCAAGTGCATCTTTGTGCCAAATGCTGAATTCTTCAATATTAAAGAACCATGCCATGTAGTAGAAGTTTCTCGAGCAACATCAGCCAAAGTGCGGGCCCTGTTAAGACCAGAGGTACTGTTTGCATCACTTGGATCTGGGCTTCGTGCTGGTTCACCTGCTTCTGCTGCCCCATCATAATCACGATAGTCCCTCTGGTAGTCTCCGTGGTAATTTCCTCTATGACCACGGCCTCTGTCGTGCCAACCGCGACCTCTTCCACGCCCTCTTCCGTAACTGGCTCCATACTCAGCACCTGACCCTCCACTGTAATCTTCATATCCGCCAGCTCCAGTTCTACCCCAATCTTCATGATACTCGCCTTCATATTCTTTCTTATAACCAGGAGGGAATGTACCTGGAGGATTCACCTCAGCAAAGTCTGTTCGTAATCTTTTATCAGGTCCTCCCAAAGGAACACCTCTCATTTCCTTAACTGCTGCCTGGGCAGCATCTAAACTTTCATATAATATGTATGCATGACTTTCTCCCTTTACATATTCAATTTTCTTGATAGCTCCAAATCTATCAAATTCTTGAGTCAGCTGCGTGACTGAAGTCCAAGGTCCCAACCCACCTACCCAAACACGTGTTGTTGGCATCACTTTACCATAACCAATTTTACACTGGAATTTACCAATATACTGACCGGATAATTCAATCTTGGCACGATGAGCCATGTCCAAATTCTGATACCTAACAAATGCATATGCGTTTCCGGTACCAGGTGGAGGTCTCTTTATGTCAATGTCATCAACCACACCATAACGTCCAAATATTCGACGGAGCTCTTCCTCACTAATGTTGATCTCGAGATTGCCAGCAAACAAAGTTCGCGTAGACAGTGGATCTTCCTCTGGTGGCACATGATGAAGATAATTTGGGAACTTGTCACGTTTACTTTCAATCATACCTCCACCACCCCCACCTCCTCGGCCACCAAATGCATGCTTGAACCCTCGGATAGGGGGACCGTAATGTCCGTGCGGGCCACCCCTGCCGCGATGGTGTCTATAGCCATAATCATCTGGTCTCATTGGCGGCTCAGCATAATAGTCACTGGGAGGCGGCGGAGGTGGCCGACGCCTGTCAAACCTCGGATCGTATCGGTCATCTAATTCTTGTCCGGGAGGAGTTCTGGGTCTGTACCCTCGCTCATAATCTGGAGGAGATCGTGACCTACCCCTGGGTGGCCCGTAATCCCTACTGGCCTCATATACCGGATCAACCACAACAGGTCGATCATAGAATAAAATCCTAGGTTTGCTGTGCTTGGCCTCTCTGGCCTCCTCTACAGTTCGAAAATATACATAAGCTAATCGTTCTTCTGCCCCCATGGTCACTTTCACACTGACATCTCCAAATCTCTTAAACTCCCTATAGAGGGCTTCTCTTACCATTTCATCACTAGCCTTGGCATGTAGGTTAGACACACACAGTACCTTATACCCAGGGGCAGCGCTTCTCGGAGGTCGGCCAAAGTCATCGCCACGATCTGCTCGATGGAGAGGCTCAGGGGGTGGATACCTTCGCCCAGGGCTTCCACCGCGACTACTTCGACGACCTTCCTCTTCACTGCTGTCATCGTAACGTCCTAGACTAGACCGAGACCTTTTACTCGAAGGTGACAAGTCCCTGTCGGCACCACGTTTCATTTTCGGCGATTTTTTTTCACACCGGTTCTATATTCCTTCTTCTCTCGGTCACCGACATAAACAAGCCACGCATCGACAGTACTGCCACAATGAAAAATAACGAACCCGGTAACATAAGCAGGCAATCTCGTAAGTTTTGAGACACAAATACGGTATTCATTCATAGTTATTCAACGAAAAATAAAGATAAATTAAAAACGTATCATTCTGTCATTTCAACTATTTTTCTCGTAAAAATGACCACTAGTAATTGGAAAATAATGACACACATTTTCTTCGCTTTTGGTAACAGTGTAAAATATTTTCTTCCGCCGAATCACCTCACAGATGTGTTCCACCCATCTCTTCCATATATTTAAAGAATTTTTGTAACAAATAAAGACCATTGAATTATAATAAAATATATTCTGCATATCATTCTTATCAAATACTGCACTATAAATCAAGTCATTTGTTTCATTCGATCAGAGGCCGAGACCTAGTTCTCGTTGGTGGACTACGAGAAGAGGACGGGCGTCATGCGGTACAGATATGAAAAATAAATATAGATAGAGGGTAAAGAATATATATCTATTTTTTTCTTAAATGTCAGGACAACAACAACAACAACAACAATAACTAATAATAATAATAATAATAATAATAATAATAATAATAATAATATTATTATTATTATTATTATTATTATTATTATTATTATTATTATTATTATTATTATTATTATGATGTGATGACTGACAATTCCCGAGAATACTCTGCATCTCTCTGAAAGACATATGCAAATGATTTCAGCAAAAGCGATTTCTATAATGGCAAAAAAAAAAGAAGGAAAAAGAAAGTTACACTATATTTTATTCTTAATTACTCGCTATGATATTTAAAATTACTTACAAATTCTTTCAAGGATGTGGAAGGTATATTTGCAAGAAAATTCACCTTTGGCACCTATGTCATACGGGCAAGATAAAATGACCTAAAGGAGAAGAAGGATGAGATCACTGTGTTTCAGATCTTTATTTTCCTTCTGCTCACCAAGATTCACCAAGCCTCCGTCTCCCTTGGAGTTAAAATCAATGCCCGCAAAACCAAGGCCCTTCCCATCCACCAGTGGAGACCAGACACTAATCTGGTCATAGGTAATGAGCCTGTGGACTGGGTTACCAAACACCAATACCTGGGTGTTATCATCGACCACAGACTAACCTTTGGACCAGAAATTCAACACTTGCACGACAGGTGCAGCCAGCGACAAGCGGTCCTTCGCCGGATGTCGGGCCTCTACGATGGTGCATCATTTAATGTCCTCAGAAGCTTCTATGTACAAGCCATACGCAGCCTCATAGACTATGCTTGTCCCACACTCTGGCTACTAACAGACCAACAGTGGGACAAGATAGAAGTAATTCAAAACAACGCCATACGTACCATGCTAGGAGCCCCCATGTGGACCAAGAGAGAAAACATCCAGATGGAATCGGGACTCATGCCACTCAAACTCAGAGCTCAGCAAAGACTGACCCTCTTTGTGGCCAAAACCACCACTGCCCAACATAATTGCCTAGCTGGCACAAATCTCCATCTAGCCCTCAATCGCCACCCCAACCACCATCCTAGAACCTGGGCAGCCAAGGTCTGCGCTAGCCTGCAAGCACTTCCAGTCAGGGAGAGCATACTAGCCAAGATACAGGACACACCGCTTCCTGAATTCAGATGCCCACCCCCATGGAATGACCAACCACTCGACATAAAGATCGAGTTCCCTGACAACCCCAAAAGCTTGGTAAACCCGCTTGTCCTTAAAAACATATACAAGGACAAAATTCAGAGCTGGAGCAGGCCAAACTCTCAAGTCTACTACACTGACGGTTCAGTAAATCAAGAAACTGGAGCCTCAGTCGCCACCTTCACCACTGGAAACCACGTCCTATCCTGGAGACTGTCAAACTCCTGCTCATCGCTCCAGACTGAGCTTGTTGCCATAGCCAAAGCCCTCGACTTCTTCATCAAGCAAGGAGCTGACCATGCCCTAATTCTCTTTGACTCTAAAGGCGCCTTACAGGCCATCAAGAAGCCACTCCTCAGAGACAATGTACGCATCATCACCACCATCCTCAGCCACTACCACAGGACAACCAGCCTTGGAAAAGCCATCACTCTTGCCTGGATTCCCAGCCACGTTGGCATCAAGGGAAATGAGGAAGCCGATCAAGCCGCCAAACAAGCCACTCTCAGAGCAGAAATCCATATATCTCTGTCTCCTGGGATGCAACATATAAAAAATAAAACCACCAAGTCACTCCTTAACGCCTTAATAACTAAACACAACCTGTGCACAGACATTGGCTCACCCTGCCTAAGAGCCTTCGATGAAGCACGGAGGTCAATGTGTACCGTATGAGACTCGGGTACAAGTGCACCTGGCGAATAGTGGAGGATAGCATCAGGGAATGCACCTTTTGCCAGGTAGCCTCACCACATCCACTGCTCCATTACGTCCTCGAATGTGACTCCTTTTCAGAAATTCGACGGAAAACTGGTGCCCCCGCAACATCCAGCGAAGATCCAAATGCCCTTCATGTTGCTAGCTCCATTATCAGACTAGCAACAAACAACTACATGAACAGTCTACTAAATATCATCAGTCAATACCCTCCACCAAGATAACCATGTAACAACTCTCTCTCACCCCCAAAACAGGAATTCATTTAAATTGTTTGATGTAAACTAATAATCCTTAACTGAATACTTATGCTCTCCATTATCTTTACAGTTTTGCACAACCTCACCTGCGGGCCAAAATAGGAAAGTCCGATCACCAACCATAACAAGATTTCACCCCACCTCATCACCAAATAGGAAGGCCCATTCGCCCGCAAGAGCGAATACCACCTACATTCCAAAAAAAAAAATCTTACCCCACCTGCGGGCCACAAGGGAAGGTCCGCTCACCCTCAAGGGAGAACATCCAAGAAAAAAAAAAATTCTGCTCAGAAAGCCGTAGCTCTTGTTAGCGGCATCAGGTTTATTTGTGGTCTGTAACTTTTTTAATTTAGGCTTCTTGCTTCACCAATAATAGTAAAAATAATAGTAATAATAATAGTAATAATAATAATAATAATAATAATAATAATAATAATAATAATAATAATAATAATAATAATAATAATAATAATAATTGTAATAATAATAATAATGATTATGACGATAATAATAATAATAATAATAATAATAATAATAATAATAATAATATTAGTAAAATTGTCTGTAAACGAACAGAATTAGCCGTAGAAAGATATCTAAACGAGAAAAGGTTTCATTAAGGGCCAAATGACATCTCTGCAACTCTTGTAAATAATCAGTGTAAGAAATAATTTCTATCTACTCTTCAGTATAAGAAAATGAGAGAAAAACATATACTGTTGAAAACGCCAATTGTGCCTGGGAGGTGCATGGACTATTGGAGAACAGTTGCACAATTAAAAGACGATATTTTTTTTTCTAACCTGTTGAAATCAGGGTAAAGTAAGAGAGATTTTGTCTGTCTATGTTGAAGATTGAAATACAGATGGCTATAGATTTACTTATACTCAAACCTACCGTCATATATGTAACTTTCATCTTTATTATTCAAGACTGAATACTTCATTCAGACCCATCAATGATGAAATATCATTTACTTAAGACAAATACTTTCAGTCGTATATTGAGAGATAAAATTATTTCCCTTTACAGTCAAGCATGAACCGATGAAGGAAATATAATCTTTTTTTTCTATTAAAATGATATAAAAGCGATATTTTCCGTTGTCATTCAAACAAGAGTTCAGACAAGGACTGATTTTCGTACCTTAAACTTAAGGGGGGGTTTACAGGGTCAAACGGTTCGTCGAACACGGTTCGACAGACTAGT
>JAXCGZ010005777.1:0-12500 GCA_037179515.1 Halocaridina rubra
ACTTCAATCATATCCCCCCTAACTCTTCGCCTCTCTAGAGAATGTAGATTAAGTTTTTTTAATCTGTCCTCATATGGTAGATTTCTGATGTTGTGTATCATCTTGGTCATTCTTCGCTGCACCCTCTCCAAGGATTCAATTTCCATTCTATAATAGGGTGACCAGAATTGCACAGCATAATCTAAATGGGGCCTAACTAATGCAAGATAGAGCTGCAAAATAACTTTTTCCGTCCTATTGCTAAGGCTTCTTGAGATAAATCCTAAAATTCTGTTTGCTTTATTTCTGACTGCTGTGCATTGCTCTCTTGGCTTAAGACTACTACTCACAAGAACTCCCAAATCCCTTTCACACTGAGAACTCATGATTTCATGGTTATTTAGCTTATAACTAGTATTGTCTTTTATAGTACCCATTTTAACTACTTTACATTTTTCAACATTAAATTCCATTTGCCATTTGTCCGACCATTCAGATAATCTATTTAGATCTTCCTGTAAAGCATGAATGTCTTCTTTTCCATTTATAGTTCTACCTATTTTAGTGTCGTCTGCGAATTTACTTAGGTTACTACTGATATCCGAATATAGATCATTTAGATATACGATGAATAATAGGGGACCCAGTACCGAACCTTGTGGTACCCCGCTTGTAACCGAGCCCCACTCTGATTTCTCTCCATTTATGCAAACCCTCTGTTTTCTGTCTTTTAACCATTGTTTGATCCATCTGAGAACAGCTCCTCCTATACCATGAGCTTCCAGCTTTTTAACTAATCTTTTGTGAGGAACTCTATCAAAAGCTTTGCTAAAATCTAGATATGTCATATGTCTATCTAATCTACATTTGAAGGTGTCTAAGGTATTGGCATTTACTATCCTACTAGGAAGCTTGTTCCATGCATCAGCTACTCTATTACCAAACCAATTTTTACCAATTTCCCTTCTGAACCTAAATTTATCAAGCTTAAATCCATTATTACGAGTTCTGGTTTGATCATGAATTTTTAAAACTTTATTAATATCTCCCTTGTTAATCCTTTTAAACCATTTATACACTTCAATCATATCCCCCCTAACTCTTCGCCTCTCTAGAGAATGTAGATTAAGTTTTTTTAATCTGTCCTCATATGGTAGATTTCTGATGTTGTGTATCATCTTGGTCATTCTTCGCTGCACCCTCTCCAAGGATTCAATTTCCATTCTATAATAGGGTGACCAGAATTGCACAGCATAATCTAAATGGGGCCTAACTAATGCAAGATAGAGCTGCAAAATAACTTTTTCCGTCCTATTGCTAAGGCTTCTTGAGATAAATCCTAAAATTCTGTTTGCTTTATTTCTGACTGCTGTGCATTGCTCTCTTGGCTTAAGACTACTACTCACAAGAACTCCCAAATCCCTTTCACACTGAGAACTCATGATTTCATGGTTATTTAGCTTATAACTAGTATTGTCTTTTATAGTACCCATTTTAACTACTTTACATTTTTCAACATTAAATTCCATTTGCCATTTGTCCGACCATTCAGATAATCTATTTAGATCTTCCTGTAAAGCATGAATGTCTTCTTTTCCATTTATAGTTCTACCTATTTTAGTGTCGTCTGCGAATTTACTTAGGTTACTACTGATATCCGAATCCAGATCATTTAGATATACGATGAATAATAGGGGACCCAGTACCGAACCTTGTGGTACCCCGCTTGTAACCGAGCCCCACTCTGATTTCTCTCCATTTATGCAAACCCTCTGTTTTCTGTCTTTTAACCATTGTTTGATCCATCTGAGAACAGCTCCTCCTATACCATGAGCTTCCAGCTTTTTAACTAATCTTTTGTGAGGAACTCTATCAAAAGCTTTGCTAAAATCTAGATATATTGTATCATATTCTTTGCCACAATCTACTGCCTCGTAAACTTCTGAATAAAAAGACAGTAAGTTTGTAAGGCACGAAAAACCCTTAAGAAACCCGTGTTGTGAAAGTTTTATCAGTCTGTGTAATTCTAGATGTGCCCTTATTTTATTTGCAATTATGGATTCTAGAATCTTACCCACTGTTGACGTTAAACTTACCGGCCTATAATTAATCTTTTTGACTCTTTTCCTTTTTTAAATATTGGTACCACATCTGCCAATTTCCACTCCATGGGTACCGATCCTAATTTTATTGAATTATTAAATAATGCAGTTAGTGGACAACTAAGCTCTTCCTTGCATTCCTTTAATATTCTAGCATATATTCCATCAGGTCCCGGAGATTTATGAGCCTTTAATTTATCTATTTCTTTTATTACCTCCTCTCTCGTAATATTTATTGAACTAAGTATTTTATCGGGACTGTCTCTGTAAATGGATTCTACTTCCGGAATATTTTCCAAGTTTTCATTGGTAAATACAGATAAGAAATAATCATTTAAACATGTACACATCACTTTATCGTCATCTGTGATATGGCCATTGGCTACTTCAATTGGTCCGACTTTTTCCTTAAATTTTGTTTGATAATGTTGATAAAACCCTTTAGGATTTTCTTTAGCTTCTCCTGCTATTCTAACTTCGTATTTTCTTTTCGACTCTCTAACTATCTTTTTAACTTCCCTGTTTAACTGTATATATTGCTGCCTCACATGCTCTTCACCTCTTTTTAGATTCCTGTATATTCCTCTTTTAATACCTATAAGATTTTTTATTCTATTGTTCATCCATTTAGGGTCATTTTTTCTTGATCTGAAATGTTTCATGGGAATATAGTCTTTCTGACTATTCTTGAGAGTCATGACAAAATTGTTATATTCCTCATCCAAATTTATATTACCTGCCGGACTGCTGTTCTTTCCTGTGAGAGAATTTATTGTATTAATCTTATCTTGTGATAATCCTTGCCTGTGGTACTCAATTCTCGGGGTTCTCTGCTACCTGGGACCTGACCTGCTGGATTAACTACCCATATCTGTACCCCAGAAATCCCTTCCCATACCTCATTAGATAATTTAGTTCTAAAGTTTGGAACAATATTCTTATTTTCCTTTATAGTTTCCTTGAAAATGATGTTAAATCTAATGGAATCATGGTCACTGTTGCCAAATGGTTCACCAACTTCTAAATTTGTAACTATATTCTCTCTATTACTAAGAACTAAATCCAGTATATTCACCCCCGTGTTGCTTCAAGTACATGCTGACAAAGGAATTTGTCTTCTACTACTTCTAAAAACTCCTTAGAGCTACTATCACCTGTTATGGTTTCCCAGTTAATATTTCTAAAATTGAAGTTGCCTACAATGCAAACTCTCTTTGACCTGGTCACTTTAAAAATTTCATCGTATATAATTTGCGAATTTAAATTATCTAGATCCGGTGGTCTGTAGACTACTCCTACAACTAGACTTTCTATATTATTTTTAATTTCAACCCATAAGGTTTCTGAATTTAGATTTGTCTTAATTCCAGACTTAATGCAGCTTCTGAGGCTATCTTTAATATACATGATTACCCCTCCCCCTCTTCTGTCTGCACTGCGATCCGCATCATAAAGTTTATATCCTGTAATTATGTACTCACCTTTAAGGTGTTTGCTCTCTATATTAATCCAACTTTCACTAATGCATATTATATCCAGTCTCTCGCTACATACTATGGCTCTCAGTTCTTCTATCTTGTTACCTAAAGTATGGCTATTTGTATAATATACTTTTAAACTTTCTCTAGGTTTACCCTTCTTGTGGCTAGTCTTTTCGTTAATATTTGTTCTATGTAACAAATGGTTATTGTCCTTAAACTCCCGGTCATTTGACCCACTATTTACTGAACCCATACTGACTAATTTCTCTGCACAAGTATTATTTATTTCATTATTTGTATCTAACAAAACTCCCCTACCGCTCTGTCTATCATACCAGCCAATACCGAGACACCTGAACTAGAAAGATGAACTCCATCCCTTGCATACATATGCTTGCGACTAATGAAGTGATCCCACCCACTTACAAAACCTATATTATTCTCCCGACAGAAGGCTTCCACCCTAGCATTAATTCCTATAGCTCAAGACCACCACTTTGAACTTTGGCTAAGCCTAGGCAGAATACTACACATCATCGGAACTGCACCCCTTTTCCTGATCTTATCCAGGGCTTGTCTATACAACCTAATCAGATCCTCACTTCTACCATCCTGCACGTCATTTCCACCAGCTATCAAACAAACAACATCTTTATACTCAATCCAGCTATTAATCGACTCACCCACCTTCTTTATACCTGCCCCAGGGAAAATGTATTTTCCCCTAACTCTATGCCTGACTTTCCTGTCTACATATCCGCACAGTGAATCCCCTACAATTAAAAGAGAACGAGACTTATCCAGAGGATGGGTTACTTCGACCTTGGGAGACTTACCTAGGCTCTTGACCTGAGAGCTTTTCCCACCTCCATTTCTATGGTCCCTAGTACACCTATCTGAATCTATGGGTCCTGAAGAATTACTGCCGCCACCATCACATTCATCTCTAAGTGAAATAAAAGAATTAGCAACTTGTAGTCGAAAAGTATCTTTTTTCTTAAGAACCATCTCAGCTGAACCCTTATTCACAACTTTCCAATCGTCTTTACTATTAAATTGTCCCTTCCTGCTTAACACCTCTACCTTACCTCTCAGATCCCTGTTCTCCTGACTGCGGCCAACTCATTTCTTAAATTAAAAATGAGCTTGCTTGCATCAGACGCAGGCATATCACCAGCACACCCACAAACAGCACCAACAACGACACCACCACCAACACCACTACCACTAACACCACCAACACAAAGAACACCACCACTTTCCATAGTACTGAGTCAGGTCAAGACTAGAGCTACTGCAAGCACGTCGTCACTGGATGAACCCAGTAACTATATATATATATATATATATATATATATATATATATATATATATATATATATATATATATATATATATATATATATATATATATATATATATATATATATATATATATATATATATATATATATATATATATATATATATATATATATATATATATATATATATATATATATATATATATATATATATATATATATATATATATATATATATATATATATATATATATATATATATATATATATATATATATATATATATATATATATATATATATATATATATATATATATATATATATATGTATATATATATACATACTCATGCACAAATTCATACATACACATACACATATATATACATACACATACATATACATACATACACATACATATATACATATATATATATATATATATATATATATATATATATATATATATATATATATATATATATATATATGTGTGTGTGTGTGTGTGTGTGTGTGTGTGTGTGTGTGTGTGTGTGTGTGTGTGTGTGTGTGTGTGTGTGTGTGTGTGTGTGAGTGAATATAAAAATATTCACAAATACATATGCATATATACACATATATATACTTATACGCATATATGCACATATATATACACACACACACACACACACACACACATACACACACACACACACACACACACACACACACACACACACACACACACACACACACACAACATGGCTTCAGAGAAGGTAGATCAACAGTAACAAACTAATTAGAATTTTATGATGAGGTAAGCCGAATCTTACAGGAAAGAGAGGGCTGGGCAGATTGCATATTCCTAGACTTCCAGAAAGCATTTGACACTGTTCCACATGGGAGACTTATTAGGAAGCTGCACTCAATGGCTAGAATAGGTGGAAATGTTTTGGAATGGATAAAAACTTACTTAGAAGGAAGGGAACAGAGGGTTAGAGTAAGACACTCAGTGTCTGAATGGAGAAGAGTTAGTAGTGGAGTTTCACAGGGTTCAGTTTTAGGGCCACTTTTGTTCCTTGTATATGTAAATGACCTACCAGAGTCTGTAAATTCATTCATGAATAATTTTGCAGATGATGCAAATATTGTGAAGAAAGTAAAAAACGAGAACAATGGTAGAGAACTTCAGGAGGATCTAAATAATCTGCATGAGTGGTCAGAAAAGTGGCTAATGAAATTCAATACTTCAAAATGTAAGGTAATGAGAATGGGTACAAGTGCAAGAAGGCCCAAGCTTGACTACTGGGTGGCTGGAGTACAACTTCAAGAGACAGAAAATGAGAGAGATCTAGGAGTAAACATACTGGCAGATTTGTCTCCAGAAATACATATAAATGGCATAGTAAGGGCAGCATATGCATTCTTATCAAATGTAAGGGTAGCCTTCAGGCACATGGACAAGGAAATGTTCAGAAATATTTATGTAACCAATGTGAGGCCAAAACTCGAATATGCAGCCCCCTTTTGGAATCCGCACTTGAAAAAGCACATAGCTAAGCTTGAAAAAGTTCAAAGACATGCCACGAAACTGGTGCCAGAAATACGCAATCTCAGTTATGATGAGAGGCTGAGGGAATTAGACTTACCATCACTCGAAGCTAGAAGAGTAAGGGGGGATATGGTGACAGTCTTTAAATTCCTTCATGGTTATGATAGAGTGGATAGGGATCGATATTTCGATATGGCTGGCTCTAGAACTAGAGGTCATAGTTTGAAGCTTCGTAAGAAAACTTCTTTGCAGGATGTAAGGAAATACTTTTTCAGTGTAAGAGTAGTTGATAATTGGAATTGGCTAAGCGAGGAGGTAGTTAATGCTATCTCAATACATAGTTTTAAGGACAGATATGATAAGTATCACTAAGTCTAAAGTGGAACCGATCAGGAGACGGGAAGATACGAGCGTTGGGCTCTTTCCCGTAAACACAATTAGGTAATCACATATATATATATATATATATATATATATATATATATATATATATATATATATATATATATATATATATATATATATATATATATATATATATATATGTATGTATTTTAAACACACACACACACACACACACACACACACACACACACATATATATATATATATATATATATATATATATATATATATATATATATATATATATATATATATATATATATATATATCGCATGACTGAAGTCTTGCTGAAGTCACATGTAAGCCTGCTGAAGCCAGGGTCTGAAACTGTAACAAAGCTTGAGGAGTAATGGTTGAGAGCACAGATGTTTTATTACATGCCCTCACTTTTATTGGGTTTTGGGTCCCAGCCATGCTTTCCCTTGGTGCCACCAAGATTTATGGCTAGGCACATGGATCTAATATCCGGTGCCCTGCACCCCAAGAGGCTTAAAATATAAGGGACCCTTGGTCTTCGAAAACACCACCCAAAGGTTGCAATCACTTGACCCATATTTGTATGTACATGCCCTGGAGAGAGAGGCCTCCAATAGCTGCAGGCAATTAAGAACTTCTTCTGTTCAATAGGCCTGCTGAAATAGCCCCTCCCCCAAGAAGAGGGACTCCTTTTTGAACCTGAAGTCTATTGGCAGAACTGGCTGTCACGACACGCCCTGCCTGTGGGGTATATCCAGAATCCCCGAGGCAGACAGAGAGTCAGTCAGAATTTTACCAGTGGCACGAATAGATCATAGATTTTGATAGTCATAGGGTGGGGGGCATTTAGGCATCATATATTTTGTACTCTTAAATAAATCTATGTTAAAGGAACCACCACTTGTCCATTCTTACCTTGCACCCTTCTGGTATTAATAGTAACGTAGTGATTAAGTCCTAACGACATCTGGTGGCAGCGCGGTATGGATCCCACGTCGGAATACTTACGAAGAGACTCTCATATCAGTCGAAATCCGTGCGAAGAAAAATAATGGCAAACGCAGAGATCCAATATCATCCAATATAGGAAATGAGTGACCAGGACAAACAACGGAGAATTCTTGAATTGGAGGAGCACGTGCGGCGCCTACAAACTCCTGCCGATGCCGCTCCGTCGCGAAGGAACTTGGTCAACGCTGACAGAGAAACCAAAACCTCAAACATAGACGAACAGCCTGCTGCTCCGAGCCCCGTGGTGACACAGGGAACACAGCAGGCTATGCCCCCACCCCGTTCCCTAGTTGTAAAGGCGCCTCGAGTCAAAGATTCTCCTTTATACTTCAACGGCGCAAATGTAAAAGACCTCGAATGTCCGTCCATAATTCCTGCAGCCAACTTCCTGAAACACTTGGGTCAGTGGATGAGAAGTGCTGAGTGGACAGACAAGTACCTAATCAATGAAATAGTACAAAAGTGCACCGGATTTATGGTCGAGACTGTATGCAGAGACGAGTGGTCAAAGATAAAACATTATGAATCTTTTAAGGAACTATTCCTAAGATATTTCTTAGTGAGCCGAAGTGTGACCTGGTCTTTGAGTGAAAAAGCCCCTTGCCAAAAGTACATGTTGCCGGATCCAGCCAAGAAGATGGTGATTCATTGATGCTACGCGAGAGATGGAGAAGCTGGGGGAATCCCCTGCGCCCAGAAGGAAGAAGAACCCCCTCCTCCATTGCCTTCTGCCATGATGTTCTTCAGGACCACCTCCTCAAAATAGCTAAGTACTTGTGATCTGTATCCAGTGAGTAATGGGACAATTGTAGTTATGTTTTGACTCAGCCAACCCGCCTATGAGGGGTGTGGCTCCTAGTAAATTAATGAAAGTAGAATTTCTGTATCCATTACTAACATGGATAATTTGTAATAACCTTAATTTTTATTATTATTTTAATAATATGAGAAATTGCGTTTGAAGTATGTTCCATTTATTTTATTATTGCCTAAGTTAATTATCAAACAGGCGAATGCATTGATTTTAATTGAAAAAGATTTAATATTTGACAAAGAATAAAAAAAATAAAAGGAAAAAAATTGTACGTGTAAAATCATTTTTATATTAGTTTCTTAAAACGTAAGAATTATAGTGAGAAATATACTTGAATCCGCTTTTAAGGTTTTTCTTTCATCACGTGTGATTTCCAAGTAAGGAATGCAGAAATGACCAATCGATCTTCCAACCTCGTTATTATTAAGATATAGTAATTGTACTGATCTTTGATATCTAAAATATGTGTAAAGTAATTTTTTATATTAATCTCTTAAAGTGTAAGAAATCTAGTGAGAAAAAAATTTAACAGAGATGACAGATCATTCTTTTAATGTTATTATGATGAAGAAATTTATATTACAATACACGTGTGGCATTTCATTTTGAAGAATAAGAAATTTTGTGATATTATTTAGATATGAGTTTTTTAATTTTGCACTATGCAGGCGAAAGTAAAAGTAAATTCGAGGAATTTGTGCTGTCCTGGAATAGGTGGATTTTTCAGTGTCACCCTAATGTAGCTTCAAGGGAGTAGTGTGTTTGTTTGTTTGTTAGAATGGGAAATAGGACTGGTGAGGCAGTCGTGTGACCACGCAGCCCGACCGAGATTTCACCCACTCACTCCTTCAGAGTGATAGGGGAAGAGAAACGCATGCGCAGTAAATAGAAAAATTACTAGAAGGGAAGTATGCAGAAAGAAAGAGGGTGAGTGTTTTGAAGTGATACGATTGTGAGAGTGAATGAGTATGAATGACTGGGGATATAATGGGGGGTTGTTCTAGTGTGTGAAATCGAGGGAAAGACCGTTGGGAAGCATGATTGGGGGAGTCTGTGAGGATAGTTCTCCTGTTCCACCGGGTCCTTCTGCATGCCATATCCGAGTATTTTTATGGGAGGTGATGTGTGTTGCAATATCTATTGAGGGATATTTTTGAGAAAATTATTCTCCACCTGCCCAGATATGGTTGAGATGCCAAGTTTGTTTTATTTTTGTTTCGTCCCTTACTCCGCCAATGATATTATTATTCGATTTCCGAGAATTCCAAGATAGATATTACATGATAAAGGACGTGAATCTATGAATGCTTCTTTATTTTTGTGCTAGCTGTAGTATATACATTATTTGTCCGAAAGGAAATGTTAGATATATAAAATAAAACTGAAGGTTTTAACCATGATAATGTTTATCAAAATTACTTTAGCTTGGTCATAAAGAGTGTGAGCTGACATGAAATGACAACAAGAATGTTACACAGCCGTTTCCCATATTTGAGAGAGCAGAAGTTGATCCAGAAGCCAAAGGAACAGGGGAGAAAACAGCGCCCACATGCGCACTCCCCGTAAAAGCTAGTCAGTCGCAGCCCTGAAGGCAAACTTCGGGCAGTATAAGAGCAGGAAAAAATAAAGTAATAAAATTGGGGAGTAATAATAAAAGTACCCAACCGTGCGTAAGTATGAGCAAACAGACAGAATAGTAATATGTCAAACTTCCCCCTGTTCCGGAGGTAATTCTGTTGTATAGTAATCCAAATAAGCCAAATTCGAGATAGTAGAAGAATATATATATTTTCTATATTAAATGTTCATGTACAACTCCTTACGAGATTATGAAACTTAAGCAAAATGCATTCTTTAATGTTGCAAATGAAATATGATTTTTGTTGCTATTATTGCATACACAGAGAGAAACTTTTTATATTTATTTCAGATCCCCGCTTTTGTTATATAGTTTTTTATGTAAAGAGAAATCTTTAATATCTTTCTCCCTTTGATATATATAATAATTAAAGAGTTTTGAAAAAGATTATCTAGAGATAATTATTGTTTAATTACTATCATTGTCATGAATTTATAATTACAATTGAGCTAATTAAGATAATTGAGATTATTAGAGATTATATGTTGAGTTTGAAATTTAATAAATTAATGATTCTTAAGTCCTTTTAAGACATTTGCTAAGAAAAAGATATTTGTACTTTTGTTGATAGTAGTAGAGATATTGTCACATATGAATTTAATATTTTGCTTTAATTTCATCAGGGATATGTTGCCTTACAGAGAGAGTGTACTTCGACTCAACCCTCTGATTTATAGCAAGAAAAAGATTGTCATAATAGATAAGGATGTGTATGCTATTTCAGTAAAGTCCTTTCCAATATTAAACAGAAAGGAATGGATTTATGCTTCGATGTTTCTGCAGTTGTACACTAAGTTCATTTTTTTTTTTTTATATATTGGGGAGTAAAAATAGCCCTCTGATAATAAACGTAAAACTCTACCAATAGTCATTGCTCAGGTTTGTTCACTTTCATTTGTTTATCTATTCCTTTGTTATGTAGATATGCTCCGAGATAATTTTTTTTTTTTTTATATAATTGGGGAGTAAAAATAGCCCTCTGATAATAAACGTAAAACTCTACCAATAGTCATTGCTCAGGTTTGTTCACTTTCATTTGTTTATCTATTCCTTTGTTATGTAGATATGCTCCGAGATAATATTTTTTTTTTTTTTAATTTCAATGCAGGTAAAGGAAGGAAGCCAGTCTTCACCTAACTGTGGGTGACTACCCCAACGTATTTCACGGTTGCCCAGTCAACCCTTTTTTCTCCACCCTTCCCATCTCTCTCTCTCTCTCTCTCTCTCTCTCTCTCTCTCTCTTTACTCTGAGACTGACATGTGCTCCTTCCGATGCTAAGAAAATGTTGCCGTCATAGATTCTGATTCTTTTTTCCAGTGAAGCTAGGTGATAATTGTGCCTACATTTTATTTCAGTTGATAGATTTTTGCATGGTGATATTGCATAAACACTGATAAGACATCGGTAGTACCGACTTTTGTATAAATATTTTTGCCACATATCGCAACTGTTTAGAGAGTAGATAAAACTCCCATTGACAAATTGGGGAACCCAAAAGTTGCCACTTATGCTCTATATATATATATATATATATATATATATATATATATATATATATATATATATATATATATATATATATATATATATATATATATATATATATATATATATATATATATATATATATATATATATATATATATATATATATATATATATATATATATATATATATATATATATATATATATATATATATATATATATATATATATATATATATATATATATATATATATATATATTATGACAGCAGGAATTCGAATAGTAAAAGAGACTGTGTTAGAATGAGCATTACTATAAAATATAAGCATAGAACTCTGTTCTTACTTCTGAATGCCAGTCTCAATTGTATATATATTGCTATTCCTGATTTAGTATTTTTATTTCATTTTTTATTATTCTTATTCTGATCATGATTATTGGTAATGTTATTATTATGTTGACTGTTATTGTTGCTATCTCTCAATGGCCTTTTGCTAATTATTATTTTTGCAATGCAATCAGCAGTAACCTAATGATTTGTATCTTTCTTCTGAATTCATGCTTGATATTATTGTAGTCACTGCTAATAAGAATATTTCTTTAGTGGCTTTTCTCAGCATTTAATGATTGTTCTTTTTGATATCCATAGTAGAGTAATGTTATGTATCAGTTTCTCAGCTAAGTCTTAAGCATCTTGGAATAATACTCTAATGGTGTAGAAACATACCTTCCATTACCACCCTATTTCCAGGCAGCCCCGACTTGCAAGT
>JAXCGZ010005777.1:17500-40000 GCA_037179515.1 Halocaridina rubra
CACATATACAAACATATACATACATATAAAAAGTTATAGGCATATACACAAAATACATATGAACATACAAACATACATATAGATAAGAAAAAGGCTAAAGGAAAACTATAAATAGACATAACACGGCTGAACAAAGAGGCTAGCTAATTAAATGAAGTCGGTCTGTCTTGGGGAATTATCTTGGCCAGCGTATGCTGTGTACTGCATCAGGCACCCACTGGCCTTTAGACAAATTGAAATTTTTGGACTTTTCAATGATGACTGATTCCACTATCTTGCGCTTATATGGACATGAGCTTCTAAACATCATGGTGGCACCATTCCAGTTGATAGCATGCCTGTGTTCCCTCATATGAACAAAGATAGCAGAATTCTCCTGGCCATATCTGACTGATCTTTTGTGTTCGGTAATTCTCTGCTGCAAAGAACGACCTGTTTGCCCGATGTATGCCTTGGGGCAGTTATTGCATTATATTTTATACACACAGTTGACTATAAAGAGACAGTAATCGAAAAAATTAAAGACGTTGTGATGGAAAGGGCAAACCCACTCATCAGACAGGCACTTGATAAGGAGAAGACAGTGGTAATCTCAGGCATAAGTGAATCCCAGGAGCCAACATGGCAGGGGAGACTTGAAGAAAATAAAGCTAACGTTGTAGACCTGATAAGAAAGCTTGGAGTAGTATGTGGTCCTGAGGATATTGTAAACATACACCAACTAGGTAAATATTCGAGGGAAGGAAAGCCGAGACCAACAAAAGTAACCTTTGAGAGAGGGGAAACATGTAGGGAAATATTGTTGAGAAAAAAAAGTCTAAAAGACCTTCAAGAATGCAAAGAAGTGTTCATTAGACGATACAGAACACAGGAAGAGATGGGAAAGATCAAAAACTTGTTGCAAGAGGCAAGAAGGTTAAATGATGAAAGAAATGAAGAAGAGAAGAAAAATTTTCGTTACGGAATACTTCCAGACAAAGGGGAGATAAAGAAGATAATGACAGAAGATCAGGGGATGGGGCCTCATTAAGATTGTTATACACAAATGCTGATGGATTAGCTGGTAAGGCAGTAGAATTAAAAGATAGGATTCACAACAGTAAGGCAGATATAGTAGCAATTACAGAGACTAAGTTGAGTGAGGACATAAACAGTGTCACAGTTTTTCCTAAGGGCTTCAGAATACTAAGGGTCGAAAGATCTGAGAGGACTGGTGGAGGGATAGCACTGCTCATAAGTGAGAGGATTCAAGTTGAAGAAATAAACTTGGCTATAGAAAGTGAGTTCAGGGAATTTCTTGTTGCTCGCATAAATACTGGGTCAGAGAGCATTATAATAACTGTTGTATACAACCCACCAAGGAACCAAAATAGGCTTGAAATTTATGAGGAAAGTCATATAGGTACGATTGAAGTCATAAACTCAGTTGTTAACATGGCGCGGGAGAAAAAATGTAGGATTTTGATTATGGGAGACTTTAATCATAAAGAGATAGATTGGATAAATCTTGACCCACACAGTGGTGAGGACTCCTTTGGGGCAAGATTTCTAGATTGCGTACAAGGGAATTTCCTACACCAACATGTAATGGAACCAACAAGAGCCAGGGGTGGGGATGAGCCATCACTACTTGATCTGGTGTTCACAGATAATGTGTTGGATATTGAAAATATTGAGTATGAACCACCAATTGGAAAGAGTGACCACTGTGTGTTGTTGATGGAGTATATCATTGAAGACATTCTTCCTGAGAGTAAAGGCACTGAGGACATGAGGAGGAACTATCAGAAAGGAGATTACATCAAAATGAATGAGCTTTTTGCAGTTATTGACTGGAGAACCTTATTTTACAACAAATCTGTACAAGAAATGTATGACATCTTTTGTGAGAAATATGGGAAGATAGTAGATTGCTGCATACCTGTCACCAAAGTAGGTGTAATTCATGCCAGAGAGAAATGGTTCGATAATGGGTGTAAAAGAGCTAAGGAGTGGAGAGACAAATGCTGGAAAAGGTATAGGAGGAGAAAAAACATAAATGCCTGGCAAACCTACAAAAGAGCAAGAAATGACTACCTAAGTAAAAGGAGAGAGGCAGAGAAAGATTATGAGAGGGACATCACCAGGAAGGCTAAAGAAAATCCCAAGCTTTTCCACAGCTTTATCAGAGGAAAACTGAAGGTAAAAGAACAGGTTTTAAGGCTAAAGAGAGCGGATGGAAGCATCACTGAGACGGACGAAGAGATCTGCAAAGAATTGAACAAGGAGTTTCAGTCAGTATTTACAGTAGAAAATACCCCACCCCCTCAGATTGCAGTGATAGAAGCTCAAGGGCCGGTATTAGAGAACATCAACCTTACAGCCACAGAGGTATGCAAAGCGCTGATGGATTTAGATGTTCATAAAGCTACAGGTCCTGATGACATATCCCCTCATGTGCTAAAAAAATGCGCAAACACAATATCAGTGGCACTAAGTATCATATTTAAGGAGTCATTGGAGTCGGGGGAGATTCCAAGATGCTGGAAACAAGCAAATGTGATACCTATCTTCAAAAAGGGAAGGAGGGATACGGCTCTGAACTATAGACCAGTTTCCTTGACCAGCATAGTTTGCAAACTTATGGAGAAACTACTAAGGAAACATATCTCTCTTCACTTGGAATCCTTCAACTTTTTGTCAGTGAGGCAACATGGCTTCAGAGAAGGAAGATCAACAGTAACAAACTTATTAGAATTTTATGATGAGGTAAGCCAAATCTTACAGGAAAGAGAGGGCTGGGCAGATTGCATATTCCTAGACTTCCAGAAAGCGTTTGACACTGTTCCACATGGGAGACTTATTAGGAAGCTGCAATCAATGGCTAGAATAGGTGGAAATGTCTTGGAATGGATAAAAACTTACTTAGAAGGAAGGGAACAGAGGGTTAGAGTAAGACACTCAGTGTCTGAATGGAGTAGAGTTAGTAGTGGAGTTCCACAGGGTTCAGTTTTAGGGCCACTTTTGTTCCTTTTATATGTAAATGACCTACCAGAGTCTGTAAATTCATTCATGAATATGTTTGCAGATGATGCAAAGATTGTGAAGAAAGTAAAAAACGAGAACAATGGTAGAGAACTTCAGGAGGATCTAAATAATCTGCATGAGTGGTCAGAAAAGTGGCTAATGAAATTCAATACCTCAAAATGTAAGGTAATGAGAATGGGTACAAGTGCAAGAAGGCCCAAGCTTGACTACTCGGTGGCTGGAGTACAACTTCAAGAGACAGAAAATGAGAGAGATCTAGGAGTAAACATACTGGCAGATTTGTCTCCAGAAATACATATAAATGGCGTAGTAAGGGCAGCATATGCATTCTTATCAAATGTAAGGGTAGCCTTCAGGCACATGGACAAGGAAATGTTCAGAAATATTTATGTAACCTATTTGAGGCCAAAACTCGAATATGCAGCCCCCTTTTGGAATCCACACTTGAAAAAGCACATAGCTAAGCTTGAAAAAGTTCAAAGACATGCCACGAAACTGGTGCCAGAAATACGCAATCTCGGTTATGATGAGAGGCTGAGGGAATTAGACTTGCCATCACTCGAAGCTAGAAGAGTAAGGGGGGATATGGTGACAGTCTTTAAATTCCTTCATGGTTATGATAGAGTGGATAGGGATCGATATTTCGATATGGCTGGCTCTAGAACTAGAGGTCATAGTTTGAAGCTTCGGAAGAAAGCTTGTTTGCAGGATGTAAGGAAATACTTTTTCAGTGTAAGAGTAGTTGATAATTGGAATTCGCTAAGCGAGGAGGTAGTTAATGCTACCTCAATCCATAGTTTTAAGGACAGGTATGATAAGTATCACTAAGTCTAAAAATGGAACCGATGAGGAGACGGGAAGATACGAGCTTTGGGCTCTTTCCCGTAAACACAATTAGGTAATCACAATTAGGTAATCACACCGGCATTGTTCTCTTTTTTTATTTTATTAAAATTTACTAGCTGGATTCTCAAGGTTTTAGGATATTTGAATACAAAAAGGGACTCTTTGCCTATATTTTTGTTAATTTCTTCTAGGGCACAATGAAAGGGAACTATTATCTTATCTCGGTGATGAAAATGTGCTCTCCTTGCCGTGCCATGGTATATACACCTTGCTTTGTGCAAGGCTTTGTCAAGAAAAGGAACGGGGTAACATAATTTATGTAACTGATTGTAAATAGTGTTAATTTCTTCCTCCAGCTATTGAGGACTACATATTCTAAAGGCTCTTAGGAACAAATTAGAAGCTACACCTAGTTTTATTTTGTCTTCGTGGTTGCTGAGGGAATGAATATATGAGGTTGAATGAGTGGGTTTTTTATATACCCGGAATTTGTAACCCGTTTACTTTCTACTAATTAAGGTGCCCAAAAAAGAATCATATCATTTTCCCATTCTACTTTGAATTTTACAGAAGGAACCTGGCTATTAAGTTGTCTAAGGAACTCATCAAAATTACCAAAAGCTTCATCCCAGTTCATCAGAATATCATCTACTTATCTGAGCCACATCATGTTGTATAGGTTGATATCCCTAATAATCTCGGTCTCGAAGTGTGCCATGTATAAATTTGCAAGTATAGGAGAGAGAGGGCTGCCCATACTACAACCGAATTTTTGTTTGCAAAATTCCCCATTGAGAGTTAAAGAATTATTAGTCACACATAACCTTATCACTTTAATCAACTTCTCTAAAGAAACAGGGAATTCACTTTCATACGGCGTTAGCTTCTCTATCAGGAAAAGTAGGACACTTTCAACCGGAACATTCGTGAACAACGAATCCATGTCTAAGCTAAGCAATTTTATATTGTTGAGATTAACCCTCAAAGACCGAAATTTAAGGATGAAATCTTTTGTGTGACTAAGATGAGCTTGTGAAAAACGGCCTAAGAATGGGGAAAAGGTGTCTGCTAGCCATTTAGCCAACTTAAAGGGAAAAGAATTGACGCATGCAACAATAGGGCGTAGGGGAATATTTTCTTAATGGGTTTTTGGCAAGCCATAGAAATAAGGGAGGGAGGGATTTATAACTTTAAATTTATCCAAAAATTCTCGATCTCTTATACAGCCAGCAATTTCTCGAACCAATTTGTTGAATTGTGCAGAGGCATTATGAGGGGGAATTTGCTTAATTTCTCATACATTTCCTCATCACTTAAGAGTTTAGAGGCTTTATTAACATAACAAATTCTGTCAAATAATACTAATTTCCCATTTTTGTCTGATTTGCTGATAATGATAGAATCTCTTTTCTTTAAGGATTGGATAGCTAAAATGAACCGCTTAGGGAGTGAACTTCTGTATTTGTTTTGAATCAAGATTGTTCAGTACTGAACCCTTAATGCACATTCTACTCTTATCAAAATTAATATTTAAGGAAAATTTATCAAATCTCATAATCTAATCTATAAAGTTGTCTTTTTCCTAAGACTTATGATTACTAAGTCAAGGCGCTACCACTACACCACGGAAGGTTAAAAGGAATCCAACCTTATAGCTTATATCTGCTATACTTAGGAATGAACGCATTCTAACTGAATGCCACTATGTTCATATTACAGATTCCCCAAACTCACTCGTAGCTTCATTTTAGCATTTATTTCACTTCCCAATCTCATTCGGGCCCAACAATAACCAATAAGTGCATTACATATGTAAAAACATGAATCATTTTTTACCCCAACCGGGACTTGAACCTAGGACTTATAATTACTAAGTCAAGGCACTAAAAACTACACCATAGAAGATTAAAAGGAATACAGACATATATCTGCTATACTAAGGAATGAACGCATTCTATCTGAATGCCACTATGTTCATATTACAGATTCCCCAACCTCACTCGTGGCTTCATTTTCGCATTTAATTCAACTCCCAATCTCATTCGGGCCCAGCAATAACCAAATAGTCGCATTACATATGTGAAAACATGAATCATTTTTTACCTCGACCGTGACTTAAACCTAGGACTTATAATTACTAAGTCAAGGCGCTACCAACTATACCTCAGAAGGTTAAAAGGAATACAGACCTTATAACTAATATCTGCTATACTTAGAAATGAGTGCATTCTATCTGAATGCCACTATGTTCCTATTACAGATTCGTCAACCTCACTCATGGCTTCATTTTCGCATTTATTTCAACACCCAATCTCATTCGGGCCCAACAATAACCACATAAGCACATGACACATGCGAAAACATGAATCATTTTTTGCCCTGACCGGGACTTGAACCTAGGACTTATAATTACTAAGTTAAGGCACTACCAACTATAACACAAAAGGTTTAAAGGAATACAAACCTTATAGCTTATATCTGCTATACTTAGGAATGAACGCATTCTATCTGAATGCCACTACGTTCCTCTCACAGATTCCCCAACCTCACTCGTGGCTTAATTTTTGCATTTAATTCAATTCCCAATCTCATTCGGGCCGAACAACAACCAAATAAGCACATTACATATGTGAAAACATGAATTATTTTTCACCCCAACCGGGACTTGAACCTAGGACTTATAATTACTAAGTCAAGGCACTACCAACTACACCACAGAAGGTTAAAAGAAATACAGACCTTATAGCTTATATCTGCTATATTTAGGAATGAACGCATTCTATCTGAATGCCACTATTTTCATATTACAGATTCCCCAACCTCACTCGTGGCTTCATTTTCGCATTTAATTCAACTCCCAATCTCAATCGGGCCCAACACTAACCAAACTAGCACATTACATATTTGAAAACATGAATCATTTTTTTTTTACCCAGACCGGGACTTGAAACTAGGACTTATAATTACTAAGCCAAGGCACTACCAACTACACCACAGAAGGTTAAAAGGAATACAGATCTTATAGCTTATATCTGCTATACTTAGGAATAAATGCATTCTATCTGAATGCCACTATGTTCATATTACAGATTCTCCAACCTCACTCGTGGATTCATTTTTGCATTTAATTCAATTCCCAAACTAATTCGGGCTCAACAATAACCAAATAAGCACATTAAATATGTGAAAACATAAATCATTTTTTTGCCCCGACCGGGACTTGAAACTAGGACTTATAATTACTAAGGTAAGGCGCTACCAACTCTACCACAAAAGGTTAAGAGGACAACAAATCTTTTAGCTTACATCTGCTATACACAGGAATGAACGCATTCTATCTGAATGCCACTGTGTTCCTATTACAGATTCCCCAACCTCACTCGTGGCTTTATTTTTCCATTTAATTCAATTCCCAATCTCATTCGGGCCAATCAATAACACAAATAAGCACATTACATATGTGAAAGCGTGAATCACTTTTTACCCTGACCGGGACTTGAACCTAGGACTTATAATTACTAGGTCTAGGCACTACCAACTACACCACAGAAGGTTAAAGGAATACAGACCTTATAGCTTATATCTGCTAGACTAAGGAATGAACGCATTCCATATGAATTCCACTATGTTCATATTACAGATTCCCAAACCTCACTCGTGACTTCATTTTCGCATTTAATTCAACTCCCAATCTCATTCGGGCCCAACAATAACTAAATAAGCACATTACATATGTGAAAACATGCATCATTTTTACCCCGACCGAGACTTGAACCTAGAACTTACAATTACTAAGTCAAGGCGCTACCAACCACACCACAGAAGGTTAAAAGGATTACAAACCTTATAACCTATATCTGCTATACTTAGGAATGAATGCTTTCTATCTGAATGCCACTATGTTCATATTACAGATTCTACAACCTCACTCGTGGCTTCATTTTCTCATTTAATTCAACTCCCAATATCATTCGGGCCCAACCTACTGTGGTGTAGTTGGTAAAAATATTATTCATGTTTTCACATATGTAATGTGCTTATTTGGTTATTGTTGGGCCCGAATGAGATTGGAAGTTGAATTAAATGTGAAAATGAAACCACGAGTGAGGTTGGGGAATCTTTAATAGGAACATAGTAGCATTCAGATAGGATGGGTTCATTCCTAAGTATAACAGATATAAGCTATAAGGTCTGTATTCCTTTTAACCGTCTGTGGTATAGTTGGTAGCGCCTTGACTTAGTAATTATAAGTCCTAGGCTCAAGTCCCAGGCGGGGTAAATAAATTATTCAATCTTTCACACATGAAATGTGCTTATTTGGTTATTGTTGGGCCCGAATGAGATTGGTGTTGAATTAAATGCGAAAATGAAGCCACGAGTGAGGTTGGGGAATCTGTAATATGAACATAGTGGCATTCAGATAGAGTGCATTCATTCCCAAATATAGCAGATATAAGCTATAAGGTCTGTATTCCTTTTAACCTTTTTTGGTGTAGTTGGTATCACCTTGACTCAGTAATTATAAGTCCTAGGTTCAAGTCCCGGTTAGGGTAAAAAATGATTCATGTTTTCACATATGTGGATTCGGTTTTACATCACGAACTCCCTTATCTACTAAGGGGTAGGACAGTTGCCTTGTTGCGAAGGACTTGTTTTGGCAGATGTAATCGTTACCCGGAGTATATGCCCTTAATGTGCTTATTTGGTTATTGTTGGGCCCGAATAAGATTGGGAGTTGAATTAAATGAGAAAATGAAGGCACAAGTGAGGCTGGGGAATCTGTAATATGAATAGTGGCATTCAGATAGAATGCACTCATTCCTAAGTATAGCAGATATAAGCTATAAGGTTTGTATTCCTTTTAACCTTTTGTGGTGTAGTTGGTAGAACTTTGAATTAGAAATTAAAAGTCCTAGGTTCAAGTCCCCGTCAAGGGTGCCAGAAATACGCAATCTCAGTTATGATGAGAGGCTGAGGGAATTAGACTTGCCATCACTCGAAGCTAGAAAAGTGAGGGGGGGATATGGTGACAGTCTTTAAATTCCTTCATGGTTATGATAGAGTGGATAGGGATCGATATTTTGATATGGCTGGCTCTAGAACTAGAGGTCATAGTTTGAAGCTTCGTAAGAAAACTTCTTCGCAGGATGTAAGGAAATACTTTTTCAGTGTAAGAGTGGTTGATAATTGGAATTCGCTAAGCGAGGAGGTAGTTAATGCTATCTCAATCCATAGTTTTAAGGACAGGTATGATAAGTATGACTAAGTATAAAATGGAACCGATCAGGAGACGGGAAGATACGAGCTTTGGGCTCTTTCCCGTAAACACAATTAGGTAATCACAATTAGGTAATCACACAAACACAGTCTTTAAATTCCTTCATGGTTATGATAGAGTGGATAGGGATCGATATTTTGATATGGCTGGCTCTAGAACTAGAGGTCATAGTTTGAAGCTTCTTAAGAAAACTTCTTCGCAGGATGTAAGGAAATACTTTTTCAGTGTAAGAGTAGTTGATAATTGGAATTGGCTCAGCGAGGAGGTAGTTAATGCTATCTCAATCCATAGTTTTAAGGACAGGTATGATAAGTATCACTAAGTCTAAAATGGAACCGATCAGGAGACGGGAAGATACGAGCTTTGGGCTCTTTCCCGTAAACACAATTAGGTAATCACACACACACACATGCACACACACACACACACACACACACACACACACACACATATATATATATATATATATATATATATATATATATATATATATATATATATATATATATATATATATATATATATATATATATATATATATATATATATATATATATATATATATATATATATATATATATATATATATATATATATAGTATATATATATATATATATATATATATATATATATATATATATATATATATATATATATATATATATATATATATATATATATATATATATATATATATATATATATATATATATATATATATATATATATATATATATATATATATAAATATATATATATATACACACACTCACACACACACACATATTTCAAGAATTCAAAGAAGTGTTCATTAGACGATACAAAACACAGGAAGAGATGGAAAAGATAAATAAAAACTTGTTGCACAAGGCAAGAAGGTTAAATGAGGAAAGAAATGAAGAAGAGAAGAAAAATATTCATTTCAGAGTTCTTCCAGACAAAGGGGAGATAAAGAAGATGATGACAGAAGATCAGGGGATGGAGCCTCATTAAGATTGTTATACACTAATGCTGATGGAATAGCTGGTAAGGCAGTAGAATTAAAAGATAGGATTCACAACAGTAAGGCATATATAGTAGCAATTACAGAGACTAAGTTGAGTGAGGACATAAACAGTGTCACAGTTTTTCCTAAGGGCTTTAGAATATTAAGGGTTGAAAGATCTGAGAGGACTGGTGGAGGGATAGCACTGCTCATAAGTGAAAGGATTCAAGTTGAAGAAATAAACTTGACTATAGAAAGTGAATTCAAGGAATTTCTTGTTGCTCACATAAATACTGAGTCATAGAGCATTATAATAACTGTTGTATATAACCCACCAAGGAACCAAAATTGGCTAGAAGTTATGAGGAAAGTCATATAGGTACTATTGAATTCATAAATTCAGTTACTAACATGGCACTGGAGAGAAAATATAGGATTTTGTTTATGGGAGATTTTAATCATAAAGAGATAGATTGGATAAATCTTGACCCACACAGTGGTGAGGACTCATTCGGGGCAAGATTTCTAGATTGCGTACAAGGGAATTACCTACACCAACATGTAATGGAACCAACAAGGGCCAGGGGTGGGGCTTACTTATCGCTACTTGATCTAGTATTCACATATAACGTGTTGGATATTGAAAAAGTTGAGTATAAACCACCAATTGGAAAGAGTGACCATCGTGTGTTGCTGATGGAGTATATCATTGAAAATATTCTGCCTGAGAGTAGAGGCACTGAGGACATGAGGAGGAACTATCCGAAAGGAGATTACATCAAAATGAATGAGCTTTTTGCAGTTATTGACTGGAGAACCTTATTTTACAACAAATCTGTACAAGAAATGTATGACATCTTTTGTGAGAAATATGGGAAGATAGTAGATTGCTGCATACCTGTCAACAAAGTAGGTGTAATTCATGCCAGAGAGAAATGGTTCGATAATGAGTGTAAAAGAGCTAAGGAGTGGAGAGACAAATGCTGGAAAAGGTATAGGAGGAGAAAAAACATAAATGCCTGGCAAACCTGCAAAAGAGCAAGAAATGAATACCTAAGTAAAAGGAGAGAGGCAGAGAGAGACTATGAGAGGGACATCACCAGGATGGCTAAAGAAAATCCCAAGCTTTTCCACAGCTTTATCAGAGGAAAACTGAAGGTAAAAGAACAGGTTTTAAGGCTAAAGAGAGTGGATGGAAGCATCATTGAGACGGATGAAGAGATCTGCAAAGAATTGAACAAGGAGTTTCAGTCAGTATTTACAATAGAAAATACCCCACCCCCTCAGATTGCAGAGATTGAAGCTCAAGGGCCGGTATTATAGAACATCAACCTTACAGCCACAGAGGTATGCAAAGCGCTGATGGATTTAGATGTTCATGAAGCTACAGGTCCTGATGACATATCCCCTCATGTACTTAAAAAATGCGCAAACTCAATATCAGTGGCACTGGGTATCATATTTAAAAGGTCACCGGAGTCAGGGGAGATTCCAAGATGCTGGAAACAAGCAAATGTGATACCTATCTTCAAAAAGGGAAGGAGGGTTACGGCTCTGAACTATAGACCAGTTTCCTTGACCAGCATAGTTTGCAAAGTTATGGAAAAACTACTAAGGAAACATATCTCTCTTCACTTGGAATCCTTCAACTTTTTGTCAGTGAGGCAACATGGCTTCAGAGAAGGTAGATCAACAGTAACAAACTTATTAGAATTTTATGATGGGGTAAGCCAAGTCTTACAGGAAAGAGAGGGCTGGGCAGATTGCATATTCCTAGACTTCCAGAAAGCGTTTGACACTGTTCCACATGGGAGACTTATTAGGAAGCTGCAAGCAATGGCTAGAATAGGTGGAAATGTCTTGGAATGGATAAAAACTTACTTAGAAGGAAGGGAACAGAGGGTTAGAGTAAGACACTCAGTGTCTGAATGGAGAAGAGTTAGTAGTGGAGTTCCACAGGGTTCAGTTTTAGGGCCACTTTTGGTCCTTGTATATGTAAATGACCTACCAGAGTCTGTAAATTCATTCATGAGTATATTTGCAGATGATGCGAAGATTGTGAAGAAAGTAGGAAACGAGAACAATGGTAGAGAACTTCAGGAAGATCTAAATAGTCTTCATGAGTGGTCAGAAAAGTGGCTAATGAAATTCAATGCTTCAAAATGTAAGGTAATGAGAATGGGTACAAGAGCAAGAAGGCCCAAGCTTGACTACTCGGTGGCTGGAGTAAAACTTCAAGAGAGAGAATATGAGAGAGATCTAGGAGTAAACATACTGGCAGATTTGTCTCCAGAAATACATATAAATGGCATAGTAAGGGCAGCATATGCCTTATCAAATGTAAGGGTAGCCTTCAGGCACATGGACAAGGAAATGTTCAGAAATATTTATGTAACCTATGTGAGGCCAAAACTCGAATATGCAGCCCCCTTTTGGAATCCGCACTTGAAAAAGCACATAGCTAAGCTTGAAAAAGTTCAAAGACATGCCACGAAACTGGTGCCAGAAATATGCAATCTCAGTTATGATGAGAGGGTGAGGGAATTAGACTTACCATCACTCGAAGCTAGAAGATTGAGGGGGGATATGGTGACAGTCTTTAAATTCCTAAATGGTTATGATAGAGTGGATAGGGATCGATATTTTGATATGGCTGGCTCTAGAACTAGAGGTCATAGTTTGAAGCTTCGTAAGAAAACTTCTTTGCAGGATGTATGGAAATACTTTTTCAGTGTAAGAGTAGTTGATAATTGGAATTGGCTAAGCGAGGAGGTAGTTAATGCTATCTCAATCCATAGTTTTAAGGACAGGTATGATAAGTATCACTTAGTACAAAATGGAACCGATCAGGAGACGGGAAGATATGAGCTTTGGGCTCTTTCCCGTAAACACAATTAGGTAATCACAATTAGGTAATCACACAAAACTGTGAGGTACATTCCTTCTCTTGTGAAGGCACCCAAAAGATCAAAGAATTACATAGAAATTATAAAAACAACCATACAACTCATAAATAACTGCATAATTGGCAGAAAAATTAGCAGGATAATATCTGTTTGTTATTATTATTATTATTATTATTATTATTATTATTATTATTATTATTATTATTATTATTATTATTATTATTATTATTATTATTATTATTATTATTATTATTATTATTATAATATTTGTTATTATTATTATCATCATATTTGTTATTATTATCGTCATCACCACTAGCTCTAATCAATAATCATAGTAAGTCTGATCTCAATCAGTTACAGTCTTGCAATATACTCTTCGTAATATGTAAATAACAAACTATCAATTCGGATCCGATAATCCTTATCTGGACCTAAAATGTTATTTTTGATGACTATTGATAAAGTTAGTGTGTGTGTGTGTGTGTGATTACCTAATTGTGATTACCTAATTGTGCTTACGGGAAAGAGCCCAAAGCTCTTATCTTCCCGTCTCCTGATCGGTTCCATTTTATACTTAGTCATACTTATCATACCTGTCCTTAAAACTATGGATTGAGATAGCATTAACTACCTCCTCGCTTAGCCAATTCCAATTATCAACTACTCTTACACTGAAAAAGTATTTCCTTCCTGACTGCAAAGAAGTTTTCTTACGAGGCTTCAAACTATGACCTCTAGTTCTAGAGCCAGCCATATCAAAATATCGATCCCTATCCACTCTATCATAACCATGAAGGAATTTAAAGACTGTCACCATATTCCCCCTCACTCTTCTGGCTTCGAGTGATGGTAAGTCTAATTCCCTCAGCCTCTCATCATAACTGAGATTGCGTATTTCTGGCACCAGTTTCGTGGCATGTCTTTGAACTTTTTCAAGCTTAGCTATGTGCTTTTTCAAGTGCGGATTCCAAAAGGGGGCTGCATATTCGAGTTTTGGCCTCACATAGGTTACATAAATATTTCTGAACATTTCCTTGTCCATGTGCCTGAAGGCTACCCTTACATTTGATAAGAATGCATATGCTGCCCTTACTATGCCATTTATATGTATTTCTGGAGACAAATCTGCCAGTATGTTTACTCCTAGATCTCTCTCATTTTGTGTGTGTGATTACCTAATTGTGATTACCTAATTGTGTTTACGGGAAAGAGCCCAAAGCTCGTATCTTCCCGTCTCCTGATCGGTTCCATTTTAGACTGAGTGATACTTATCGTACCTGTCCTTAAAACTATGGATTGAGATAGCATTAACTACCTCCTCGCTTAGCGAATTCCAATTATCAACTACTCTTACACTGAAAAAGTATTTCCTTACATCCTGCAAAGAAGTTTCTTACGAAGCTTCAAACTATGACCTCTAGTTCTAGAGCCAGCCATATCGAAATATCGATCCCTATCCACTCTATCATAACCATGAAGGAATTTAAAGACTGTCACCATATCACCCCTTACTCTTCTAGCTTCGAGTGATGGTAAGTCTAATTCCCTCAGCCTCTCATCATAACCGAGATTGCGTATTTCTGGCACCAGTTTCGTGGCATGTCTTTGAACTTTTTCAAGCTTAGCTATGTGCTTTTTCAAGTGCGGATTCCAAAAGGGGGCTGCATATTCGAGTTTTGGCCTCACATAGGTTACATAAATATTTCTGAACATTTCCTTGTCCATGTGCCTGAAGGCTACCCTTACATTTGATAAGAATGCATATGCTGCCCTTACTACGCCATTTACATGTATTTCTGGAGACAAATCTGCCAGTATGTTTACTCCTAGATCTCTCTCATTTTCTGTCTCTTGAAGTTGTACTCCAGCCACCGAGTAGTCAAGCTTGGGCCTTCTTGCACTTGTACCCATTCTCATTACCTTACATTTTGAGGTATTGAATTTCATTAGCCACTTTTCTGACCACTCATGCAGATTATTTAGATCCTCCTGAAGTTTTCTACCATTGTTCTCGTTTTTTACTTTCTTCACAATCTTTGCATCATCTGCAAACATATTCATGAATGAATTTACAGACTCTGGTAGGTCATTTACATATACAAGGAACAAAAGTGGCCCTAAAACTGAACCCTGTGGAACTCCACTACTAACTCTTCTCCATTCAGACACTGAGTGTCTTACTCTAACCCTCTGTTCCCTTCCTTCTAAGTAAGTTTTTATCCATTCCAAGACATTTCCACCTATTCTAGCCATTGCTTGCAGCTTCCTAATAAGTCTCCCATGTGGAACAGTGTCAAACGCTTTCTGGAAGTCTAGGAATATGCAATCTGCCCAGCCCTCTCTTTCCTGTAAGATTTGGCTTACCTCATCATAAAATTCTAATAAGTTTGTTACTGTTGATCTTCCTTCTCTGAAGCCATGTTGCCTCACTGACAAAAAGTTGAAGGATTCCAAGTGAAGAGAGATATGTTTCCTTAGTAGTTTCTCCATAAGTTTGCAAACTATGCTGGTCAAGGAAACTGGTCTATAGTTCAGAGCCGTATCCCTCCTTCCCTTTTTGAAGATAGGTATCACATTTGCTTGTTTCCAGCATCTTGGAATCTCCCCCGACTCCAGTGACTCCTTAAATATGATACTTAGTGCCACTGATATTGTGTTTGCGCATTTTTTAAGCACATGAGGGGATATGTCATCAGGACCTGTAGCTTTATGAACATCTAAATCCATCAGCGCTTTGCATACCTCTGTGGCTGTAAGGTTGATGTTCTCTAATACCGGCCCTTGAGCTTCTATCACTGCAATCTGAGGGGGTGGGGTATTTTCTATTGTAAATACTGACTGAAACTCCTTGTTCAATTCTTTGCAGATCTCTTCGTCCGTCTCAGTGATGCTTCTATCCGCTCTCTTTAGCCTTAAAACCTGTTCTTTTACCTTCAGTTTTCCTCTGATAAAGCTGTGGAAAAGCTTGGGATTTTCTTTAGCCTTCCTGGTGATGTCCCTCTCATAATCTCTCTCTGCCTCTCTCCTTTTACTTAGGTAGTCATTTCTTGCTCTTTTGTAGGTTTGCCAGGCATTTATGTTTTTTATCCTCCTATACCTTTTCCAGCATTTGTCTCTCCACCCCTTAGCTCTTTTACACCCATTATCGAACCATTTCTCTCTGGCATGAATTACACCTACTTTGGTGACAGGTATGCAGCAATCTACTATCTTCCCATATTTCTCACAAAAGATGTCATACATTTCTTGTACAGATTTGTTGTAAAATAAGGTTCTCCAGTCAATAACTGCAAAAAGCTCATTCATTTTGATGTAATCTCCTTTCGGATAGTTCCTCCTCATGTCCTCAGTGCCTCTACTCTCAGGAAGAATGTCTTCAATGATATACTCCATCAACAACACACAGTGGTCACTCTTTCCAATTGGTGGTTCATACTCAATATTTTCAATATCCAACACATTATCTGTGAACACTAGATCAAGTAGTGATGGCTCATCCCCACCCCTGGCTCTTGTTGGTTCCATTACATGTTGGTGTAGGAAATTCCCTTGTACGCAATCTAGGAATCTTGCCCCAAATGAATCCTCACCACTGTGTGGGTCAAGATTTATCCAATCTATCTCTTTATGATTAAAGTCTCCCATAATCAAAATCCTACATTTTTTCTCCCGTGCCATGTTAACAACTGAGTTTATGACTTCAATAGTACCTATATGACTTTCCTCATAAATTTCAAGCCTATTTTGGTTCCTTGGTGGGTTGTATACAACAGTTATTATAATGCTCTCTGACCCAGTATTTATGCGAGCAACAAGAAATTCCCTGAACTCACTTTCTATAGCCAAGTTTATTTCTTCAACTTGAATCCTCTCACTTATGAGCAGTGCTATCCCTCCACCAGTCCTCTCAGATCTTTCAATAGGGGGGTGTGTGTGTGTGTGTGTGTGTGTGTGTGTGTGTGTGTGTGTGTGTGTGTGTGTGTGTGTGTGTGTGTGTGTGAGTGTGTGTGTGACGGGAGGAATAGGATAGTGCATTGCTGCGCAATGTAATCGTAAATAATGCATTGAAGTGTTACCACATGCTTTCCTTTGTGAGATTGAAAGTACTTTTGAATAGGTCAAGAAGACACACCCTTATTCTTCTCTTTGTATGTATGTATGTATGTATGTATGTATGTATTTATGTATGCATGTATGTAAGTACTTACGCACGAATGGATATCTGTATATATGTATATATGTATGTATGTATGAATGTGACGTATGTATGTATGTATGTATGTATGTATGTATGAATGTATGTATGTATGTATATATGTATGTATGTATGTATGCATGCATGTATGTACTCAACAATTTATTTAAAATGGAAGATGTAATATTCGTGGTTACGCAGGTATATACATATCCGTAAGCATACATTTTCACTGATGATAATGTGAGTGACATTAATGGATAGTAGATTGGCCATGGCACCAGCCGCCCGTTGAAAGACTACGACTGAAGGCATTAGGATGCAACTAGGACTGGTCCAGACAGTTCCAGGTTGAGTCTTCCTTCAGGGCGGTTCTTTCCTCGTGCCTACATCTACACTGAATATTCTGGCATATTCATTACACATCTCTTGCTATTCCATTACATTTGACAAGTCACAACATTCTGCACATCTGTCTCTTTTACTTTCCTTTTCCTCACATTTTGTCATTATTTATGCAAGGTTCACAACTAATGGCCCCCAGTACCCGGCATAGTGGGGTGCGAAGAATCTCCGGGGATCGTGTTGACATGCCTGGTGGTAGTAATGGTTCTGCTCTTAACCTTGCACCTCCCAATTGATCTGCTTCTTTCACTCTTCACTATTCAAACATTCGTGGGCTGAACTCTAATCTTTCGTCTGTGGAACAGCACTTGGGCACTTTCCTCCCTAACCTCCTCCTCCTATCTGAAACCCAGTTGTCTACACATGCTTCCACTGATATTTTCCAAATCTCCCACTATAAGCTGTATACTCGATTTCGTTCCAAAGGTGGGGTCTGTGCTTACTGCAACATTAACACTCCTACTGTGAGGCTCCTGGACCTTGAATCTCCTGACTTTGATGTTCTCTGGCTAAAAGTCTATCTCTCCACTACCACTATCATCCTTTGCTTCTGCTACTGTTCCCCAAACTCCACCGAGTTTGTGTCTTTCTTCGAATATCTCTCCTCGTGCCATGAGTCCTTGCTATCTTCTCACCCTCATGCCGAAGTTCTCTACATTGGAGACTTCAATGTACACCACAGTGAGTGGCTTCATTCTTCTCACACTGATGTGGGAGGAAGCGAGGCTCTTGCTTTCTCTATTACTCACGATCTGGAACAAATTATCAAACTTCCTACTCGCGTTCCTGATCGTCACGAACATGCTGCAAACAATCTTGACCTATTTTTTACTTCTAACCCTTCAAACTACTCTTATTCTGTGCTTTCCCCTCTTGGTAAATCTGACCACTCCATGATCTCTGTCTCTTCCATTTTCGCTCCCCCACCTCCAATCCCTCCTACTCAACGCCGCCTTTGGCACTTCGAGCAAACCCAATGTGAAAATATGCGTAACTTTCTCTTTGACTTTCCATGGGATGACTACTGCCTTCAGTCCCGCAACCCTGATCGGGTAGCTGTAAAAGTTGCCGAGATCGTGACCGCGGAAATGGAGGCGTACATCCCCTCTTCTACAAAAACTTTCTCTCCCCCTAAACCTTGGTTTGACCGTGCCTGCTCCATGGCTATCCAGGCTAGGAATCAGGCTCACCGATCTTACCAAGCCTCTCCTTCCGATTTAATTCGCTCTGCTTTTATTATAGCTAGGAATTGCTGTACAGCTCAGATTCGAAGGTTTAAAGCTTCTTTATAAGAAGGAAAGTTGATGACCTTAACTCCTCTCCCACTGACAAATGCTTCTGGTCCTTAGCCAAAAACCTCTCCAAAAACTTCTGTAACTCAAGCTTTCCCCCTCTTATTCGTTCTGATGGTTCTATTGCTTGCTCTCCCACTGATAAAGCCACTCTCTTTGGCTCTCATTTTTCTGCCAACTCTTCTATCAATGATTCCAGCGCACCTGTTCCTCAGTCTTTTCCCCTCTCTAACCCTATGCCCTCCCTTATCCTTTCTTCACGCAAAGTTCATAAGGTTCTTCGCTCACTAAAGACAAACAAGGCATCTGGTCCCGATGGTATCCCTGCAAGGTTCCTTAAGGAGTTTGCAGATGAACTGGCTCCCGTGCTTTGCCGTCTTTATCGCCTCGTTCTGTCAGCCAGTATCTATCCTTCATCTTGGAAGCATGCTCTAGTTCAACCTGTTCCTAAGAAGGGTGACCGCTCTATTCCTTCTAACTACCGACCTATTGCTCTAACCTCCTCTATTGCTAAAGTTTTCGAAACTTTACTCAATGCTCACTTCTTGAAACGCCTTGAATCTAACTCACTTATCTCCGATCACCAGTACGGCTTCCGCAATGCAAGATCCACTGGTGATCTCCTGTCCTATCTTACTCATGTATGGTCATCTTCTCTGAGGAACTATGGGGAATCCTTTGTCCTCGCCCTTGATATCTCTAAGGCTTTTGACAGAGTCTGGCACAAGGCTCTGTTGGCCAAACTCCCTGCCTATGGCTTTACCCCTTCTTTCTGTTCTCTGATTTCCAGTTTTCTTACTGACCGTTCTATATCTGTAGTTGTTGATGGCGCAACATCTAGCCCTTTCTCTGTTTCCAATGGTGTTCCACAGGGCTCTGTTCTTTCACCTACTCTCTTCCTTCTCTTCATCAATGATCTTCTACAATCCCCATCTTCCTCTCTTCTTCATGCCTTTGCTGATGATTCTACCCTTCACTTTCCCTCTGCCTTTTCTTCACAACCTTCATCTGTTACTCGTAATCAATCTCGTATCAGTCTTTCTTCTACTCTTAACTCCGATTTGCAGAGAGTATCTGAATGGGGCACTCAAAATTTAGTTAAATTCAATGCCTCCAAGACACAGTTTCTGGCTATCTCTTTATCTTCTTCTCCTCCTGATAACCCTATTGTCTTCGAAACTAATGAAATTTACCCTCTTAACTCTGTCAGTATATTAGGAATCCATATAGCCTCTAACTTGTCTTGGAGGAATCACATAATCTAAATTTCTAAGTCTTCATCCAAAAAATTGGGGGTTTTGTTTCGTTTTCGTTATTACTTTTCCTCATTGCAGTTACTTAAAATTTACAAAGGTCTTATCCGCCCCTGCTTAGAATACTGCTCACACATCTGGGGTGCTTCTTCCTTTACTTATCTTATTGATAGGGTTGAATCTAAGGCAGTCAGACTCATTAATGATCCTTCTCTTACTTCTAACTTGGATTCTCTCTCTCTTCGCTGTAAGGTATCTTCCCTTTCGCTTTTCTATCGCTACTACTTCCATCGCTGCTCTGATGAGTTGGCGAGTTGCGTCCCTCCTCCACTGCCGAGGCCACGTAACACTCGCCAAGCGGCCTCATCTCACAGGTACTGTGTGGAGATTTGTAGCTCGCGTATTGGTCGGTGCAGCGACTGCTTCTTCCCATCTACCTCCAGAATCTTGAACTCTCTTCCTCCTTCTGTCTTTCCTAATTCTTATGACCTTTCATCCTTCAAAAAGCAGATCTATCGTCATCTCAGAGCCTAGTCCTCCATATCTCTGAGTCCTCTTTACTTTGACTGTTTTTTCTGTCTGTAGTTTTCCTTTGTGTGACATTACCTCATCTCTGCCTTGCCCTTAGCCTTTTTCTTTTCCTTCGTCTTGGTATTTTCTCGTGCCCAGGCCATTGTTGATGAGGGCAGTTTCTGCCTGTCCCGGTGTCACACTCTTAAAAAAAATATATATATATATATATTATATATATATATATATATATATATATATATATATATATATATATATATATATATATATATATGGAAAGAAGATTTAACTGAATATACTGTATTTGAAAGTGATCTCAATGGTAAGAAGCAAACAATGTGATCGCGAATAAAACTCCAATTGTGTGTGTGTGTTTCTCAATTTGTGTGTCTGTTTATTACCTTCACACACTGTCAACATTAGAAACAAAGACTGAAAAGAAAATTATAAGCAAATATATGGACATAGGATATAGTAGAGAGGATATATATAGATGACACAAACCAGACAGCACTTAAAGATCACAGACTACTGAAGAAAGAAATTATCACAAACATTTATTTTTTTAAATAGAAAACAGATCATATACAAAATTGCTGATAGAAAAACAAACTTTAAAAAATAGGTCAGATTTTTATCATGCAGAAATGTCATAAGGAAAGTTGTTATGATTTTAGGCCTCTTACATAGATGCCGGTAGAGTGTAGAGTGCGTAACTTAAAAAGCCCCCCATCAGGGAGTAGAGCTTACACAGAGCAAGTCAGTTAGGAGTTAGACCTCGCTGTGGGCAGAACTACGTTTTAGACGGAAGCATCCCCCTCAGGGGGCGGGGAGCTTTGAGGTGTAGCATAAGTAATCTCTTAATAAATAAGTTTAAAGAAGAAGATGCATATCTATCACCGACCATGCTACCAAACCCTAATATTAAGAACAGGTCGGTGTAATTCAACGTGTATCATATAGGGAGGCCTATATGTCAGTGGTGATCAGCTCGGGATGAATCCACACCAAAATTAAATGAAGAGACAAGCAAATTTTTTTATGCCAGTGCATCTTGTGCCATGCAAAATGCAAGAAACAGATATAAATTCATCTCCGGAAAAATGTCAGAGGTAGAAACTTCTAGACGCTTACAAGCAAGTGATGCCAAGAAAAATGCCTCAGGCTCCGACCATGCTCTGTGTATCGAGAAACAACAGCCAGTCCCACCTCTCCCCCATCCCCGTATAGGCAAGGTGCCCCACAGTAAGAATTGTCCCATGCATTTTGACTCCGAAGGAGAGCTGCTGAAACTTCGTTCACGAAGGCTAAGACATGTCAGCTGGGAGAAAGATTCGGTGTACTTGATTTATATCACCGTGCGCCGAACTGTGAAATGTGGCTTTGAGTTTCAGCATCCCTACCAGAAGTTATTTGTTGCTAAATTCGACTAAGAAGATGCCTCTGATGGTGAATTGACGATTTTAAGAGACATATGGACAACGTCTACGAGAAAATCAGAGAGCTCAGAAGAAAGGAAAATCCCCTCTTCCAGTGCCTGTGGCCATGACGTCCTTCAAGCATCCCAAAAGGGCTAAGGACTTGTAATTTGTATCCAGTGAGTAATAGGACAATTATTAAAAGAAATTGAGGTCGGAGGACTCTGCCATTTTACTTTGTAGTTATGCCTTGACTCAGCCACCTCACATATAAAAGGGTGTATGGCTTTAGTAAATTAATAAAAGTAGAATTTCTGTACCCATTACTAACATGGATAATTTGTACTAATACCTATAAGC